>JAUZSV010433635.1:0-10174 GCA_034780495.1 Parotocinclus cesarpintoi | reverse complement strand
CTTGTAACCCATTAAATAGAAAAATCTTGTAACCCAAAGTTTGTGTACACTCAGCAGTTGAATTTAATAGAATATGTAAATTTTTGACTTTATCCCCATTTGCTTTAACAGCTAAGCTTTCTACTCAAATTTGAAAATGACTGTGAGCCAATGGCTTACACAAAACTGGCTTACATTTGGTATTTAAATTCATTAAGATGGTTGTGAGATCAGAATCAGAATCGGTCTTTATTGCCATTGTCAATGAACAGGATTCAAAGACTAGGAATTTGTTTCGGCATAAAGGTGCGCATGAAACATGTAAGACTATCACACTGTGCTAAAAATAGTAAATAAGAAAGAAGAGACAGTAAAACAGTATCACACTGTTATTGCAATCCACTAGATATTTTAATTAAAATGCAGTGTTAAGGTCAACCAGCAAAGTTCTCCATAAAATTTGGTAAACCATTTCTGTATAGACTTGAACTATGGAGAGTCACTGAGGTGGTCAGTACAACCCATACTACTACTTATGTTTGTCTGTGCTTCACACTATATGCCCAAAGTATGTGGACTCCACTTCTAATTAGTGTTATTTTAGCAACATATGCTTCAAACACGTTCATATCAAAGAATCTCCACAAAACAACAGTGGCAACCGAATAGGTTATACTGAAAAGCCCAGTGGCTTGAGTGCGGCATTTTAATAGGTTTCCACGTCCCCAAAAGGTCAGTACAACAACTTTCTGTCCTTTGATCCTAAAACAAAGTCCATAAAGGAATAGTTTGCAAACTTTGATGGAGAACTTGGCAGACTTGCACTGGGCCTTGACTTTAACTCCATCAGACACCACTGAGATTAACTGGAACAGCATCTGTGAGTCAGGGCTTATTGTCCAGTACTTAGTGCCTGACCTCAAAGCGATGTTCCACATTCTACTGGAAAACTTTCTCAGAAGAGCAAAGGCTGCTGGAGCAATGAAGAGGGGGGAAACTAGGTGCGGATACCCATGTTTTGGGATCTAGTTTTTGGGTGTCCAGAGACATTCGTCTATGTAGTTTATTATGAACCTATCGGCAGCAAGTATGACTGAAATAACACACAGACACGCACACATACATGTAAATATGTATATAGAAGAAAAGCAAACTTTCATTCTGCCTGGTCCTAAAAGTAGTCCATATTTGAGCGGTGGTCTAGCTTGTCTGGAGCAAGTGTTTTAGACACACACACTGTGTATTATACAGGGGTGCACTAACATTATAGTAACTTATGTACATGTACAGAATGTAGTAGATCATGTGATTCAGAGCTACTTATAAAATTTCTCCGTATTCTATTAAGCAGACAGTATCTAATGCTAGCATAAATAGCTTAGGGCTATTTAACTTAAATCTGTAAAGTTTAGGAACATTTGTAGATAACATTCTGAGCTTAATACTTCCAATGTTAAGCATGCTTGCTAAGTTCAGGATAAAGACTTGAGACTTGAGTCATCTTCTGAAGACTGCAAAAGATGGATAGCCAGGGAAAGTTCATTCATCCATCAGAGAAGATGGAGCGGAGAAAGTAAAGTCTTTTTCTTGATGCTTGTCTTCCACATATTTTAAGAGTTGAGTCCAGTCTTTGAAATGATGGAGGTATAGAACAGGAGTTTTACAACCTTAAATCAGAAAAAAGTTGGGGAAGTATATTATAAATGCATAGTAAAAAACCCACACAGTGTTTCTTACATTTCAAGTGACTTTTATTTCATTGCATACAGTATAAACCCTGAGATTTTTCAAGTTTTGTCTGGTAAACTTCATTTTGTTTGTTAATAAGCATCCATTCCTGCATTTCAGGCCTGCAACACATTCCAAAAAAAGTTGGGCCGGTAAACAGTTGACTAGTTTGTAACAACGTAAATACAAATAATGTAAATACATTTCATAGGTTCAACCATTTTAATGTTTATCATGACAAAACGATAACTGATATTTTTTTCATTGATTATTCTAAAGTGGTTCAAAGCAAAAATGCAAATTTCTTTGTATCTAATAAAAAAATAAATAATAAAAATTTCTTCAAATCTAATAAAATGTTGGGAATATTTTAAAACACCATTAACAAATAGCATTTGAATAATATGATCAGTAAATTATGAAATGCTTGTCAAAAATGTAGCCTTCTAATCATTTTTATTGAGATTTTTTTTATTGCACATTACCGCTGTTGTGAAACATCGACATTGTGGGATATATGAAAACCTGATTGCCTCGTAGCTCCACAGGTTCCTGGTTCAATCCTGAGTCTGGACTGCCTGTGCTAAGTGTGTACTGTATGTCCTTACCATATCCATGTGGGTTTCTGTCCACATTCCAAAGACGTGGTATTGGCCGTTCTGAAATTGGCCCAGTATGGATGTATCTGAATAATATGGATGCACACCAGTTATGCCACATATAACCACTGATGCTGATGTGGTGTTAAATAAACAAATACATAAATCTGAGTTATGTGAAACAACCGTAATGATGATGTCTCCCCAATTAAAGTATTAACATAAATTCAGCACAAATATAGCATGACAAAACAGAAAAAAAGACATTTATGTGCCTTCAAACTTATGTCCCACTTCACCCGATGTCCAAATGTCCAAATATTTTTAATGTACCGATAGCGCTCAGTACTTAACAAACTCACATAGAAACTTCTGACTGGTTTAAACTATTTTTGTTCGTCCAAAAATGTGAAGGAATTTGAGTTGTGCGATGATTCTGAAATATGATCGATGAACTAACAGCTGGAAGTTTCCATTTTTTATCTACATTAACAAAAGATGCTAGCAGTGGAAATGCAACACGCAACATTTATGGCTAAACATTTCATTTTTGACCCAAAAAAAAAATTCACTAGTATTGAATTTAAACCTGACGTTTCAATGTATTAATTGCTATTCATACTATTTTAATGTGTTTTTAAAATAAAAGGTACAAATCTCTTAATAAAGTATGTCTTAGTTTTTAATGAGTCTTTGTTTTTGTTTGTACATGTCAGCTAAAATGAGTATTGTATCAGCACGTTGCATTAAAATGTACATGTACTTAGTAATGATGATGTTTTGTCACCAAAAACAAATAAAAAGTACTAAACGTTTACTTGATAAAACGTTTCAAATATATACAAACTCGTAAAAACGTATTTTCTTTTACTCTTGTCTCAAATGTCATCTCACTCCTAACACGAGTGCACTAAATAGGCTATAACGCGCTGCTTTCCGTGCACTCCATAGTGCCCTAAATGTCAAATAGGAATCCGTTTGGACGGTTCCATTCTGTGACCTGGTGCCCAGACCTGGTTAAACTCGGGTTGCCCCCTAGAGGTGAGAAGTGCTCATTGCGGTTGTTTCCGGAGCCTGCACGCAGACGGCGCCGCTCAGTCTCCTCAAGCCTCCTCAGGTGAGCAAAACAGCAATTTTCCTCCAGTAAACACCGGGGATAAAAAACACTGTAGGCCACCTGATGCCCTGTCGCGCCAAACGCCCCCCAACCGCCCCAACAAGTGGCAATTTTCTCTGAATCTCCTGTCAGGTCCAGAGAGAGACTACATGTTAATTTCAGAGTACTCACCCGGGCAGGCTGGGCCTCTGGCTGCTGAAAATGCCAGCGTTACAGTTTGAAGGAGATTTTTCTCCTGAGCCTGTAATACTCTTTAAGGACACTTAGGCCTCTTGTTTATTTTTAGCTCCGTGACAAAACGCAATTGAACTTTGTGCACTCGGATCCTAACAAGTAGTCTGCAAGGGATTTTTTAGTAGCCATTTATTTCTCTAGGCCTATATGATCATACAGTGGATTTGGAACAACACCTGATGGGATAACCCCGTGCTCTTGGGGCCTTATTTTCACTCTTTCATTTTTCTGATGTTCCCTGGTTGCCAAATTTACAAAAGAAATTCATGACACCAATACCTGTTTGATTATTAATGTGGAAAAAGTGGTAAACCATTTGCAAGTACAGGTTTTCTTCTAACTAAGGCCAGACTTTTTTAATTGCTTGTTCCTCTGATGTCCATACTTAAGAATCTACTGAGGAGGGAGGAAAAAAAACCCCCAAAAACTTAATTTTTCAGCACTTCTCAATTTCTCGAGGACTATATGGAATCAATACAAGAAAGGAGGAAACATTTATAACATTTATATGTTATAGGAAACATAAATAACATTTATTTAACCTACAATTAAATTAAAGTGAATCTGGAATTAAAGTGAAGCTCTCCACCAAAGGGTGGAAAAAGCCAAAAAATAAATAAATAAAAAATAAATATATATATATATGAGTAAAAACCCTTTTTAACTTTTGAAGCGATTTTTACCTTGTATATCTGAATAACTCCGCCCACAAGATGGAAACGGAGGAAAATAAAATGCAATGGAATGTAAATTATAAAAATAAAATATATATAATTTAAATCCTTTTTCTGTTTGGTACAACTACAAAGATTACAACCCAAAACAAAAAACGGAAGATTTTGTGTGACAGCAAAGAAACCAAATAACATTGTTTACATTTGCTCAAATTTGGGTTGGCCTTTTAAGATAATATAATGTTGGAAAGCTGAGGCAATGCACCATTGTAAACAGCGCTATAGAAATAAACCTGACTTGACACAAAATGAATGAATTATAATGAGTCATTTCTTCTGGTGTATATGTTGTGTTATCACCTCAAACCCATCTGTCAATATTGTTGATAATCACATGACTATTTGCAGTTCAAAAGGTCACGTCACAGCTTCAGTGTCCCCTAGTTCAATTTTGACCTTGGACCCCACCTGTGTAGAGCTGGCATGTCCTCACAGTCTCTGCATAGATTTACTTTGGGTACTCCGGTTTCCTCCCACAGTCCAAAGACATGAGTTAGGTTATGCTAAAAATTGGTCCAGTTGAAGTACGCATGATTAGTATCCCTGTAACTTTGTGTCTGTTGTTAAAATGGCCATTGACACTAGAAGTGAAGTTAAATAAACTGATTTTGATTGATTGACTGATTAGCTGCAGCAAGAGCATCATAATTTCATATGACTTGACTTTCTTTCTTGACTTTCTTGACCTGGCTTGAGTTGCTTGAATATCACCACAGAAATGTGGGACCTGCTTGTGACTTGCACATGTGTGCCTTACTCCCACCTCTAGGGTTCAGGGGTTAAGGTTTGGGAGTAGGCTCATGCAGCTAAATGCAATCTAAATGTTGAGTGGTGTGGGTACGAGGTGATACCTCCAGAGAGCACTGTCACCTGCACCCAGTTAATTCCGAGATGGGCTATGAGCCTTCCCCATTCCTCGACCCCTAGACCCTAGAGATGGGAGTAAGGCACATATTTCTGTGTTGATATTTAAGCAACTCAAGTCAGGTCGCTGCTATAAGTCAAGAACGTCAAGAAAGAAAGTCAAGTCATATGAAATTATGATGCTGTAAATGCAGTTAAAAAGAACAACGGTTATCCAAATGCCTAGGATTCAAACCCTTCTCTTCATAATCTGGTTCTAATGTCTGAGCCACAAGACCGTTTATGGTCACACTGAATAATGTGGAACGTGTGTGATACAAGTTTCTTCATTGCCTAGCTACCGGTAACTTCACTGAATCAAACTCTTAATTTAACACGTTATTATTTATTCACTCAATACCAGAAAAACCTCAGAAGCTCTTACACTACTTCTGCTCATACACTATATTACCAACTTTCCATGAGTTATAGTTTGGAGTTTATTCTCCATTGCTGGTACAGCAGTCTTCAGTCTTCTCAGTCTTCTCAGTGACTAGATTTTTTTTTCTCAGGGAGTTTTTTTCGCCATTGGCTTGCTCATTAGGGAATTCATAGGGAATTCATTTGTGACACTTGTTTATATATCAATGTAAAGCTGCTTTGTGACTATTGTAAAAAGCGCTACACAAATCGAATTGAATTGAATTAAATTGAACTAGATTTTGCAAACAATAAGACAGACTTTCTACAAACGAAGGGAGTTTTAATACAAATATGTCCCATAAAGATCACAGAAAAAGCCCAGTGTAATGCCGAATAAAAAAAAAAAAAGAAGTATGAACAAAAGATCGGCCCTAAATCTTGTTAAAGTCTATGTCCATGTGCCTAATTGTGTGTTATGTGGAAGTCAAATGCACAAACCCAGCCAGACGTTCCACAGTTCTGCTGGAACCATGTTCTGTGGACAGAAGAGTCAAAAGTTTATTTTTCTATTTATAACTGCACAGCGTGATGGGTTATGTTTTATAGCTGCTTTCTACATGGGGATCGACAGATTTTAAAAAACGTACAGGGGGATCAACAGTCTCCAAAAACGTACAGGAAGGATTCAGTTAGTTTGTTAATCACCTGCAGGCTAATAGACATTAGATGATCCAACATGACAGTGACCCAAAGCACAGCAGTGCATTAACAACACAGTGGTTTTAATAGAAGTGTTCATGTTTTGGTGTGGTAAGTTCAGAGCTGTATCGAAACAAAATGTTGTATCTTTGTTGTGCCTGCTCATGCTTTGCTGTTACAGATCAGTATTGAAGCTGATTTCATTACTGAGAACAGTTGATTAATTTGACTCTGATGATGTTGTAATGCTTATTATAGCATGGACTGTAAGTAATCACTGTTATATATCTAATATTATTATGTCAATGAGCCATAAGCAAAGCTTAGATTGTACACTTTAAGATTACATTTCAATATATTCAATAGGGGTAGCACCGCTGCCTCACAGCAAGAAGGTCATGGGTTCAATCCCAGGGTGGAGCGGTATGGATCCTTTCTGTGTGGAGTCTGCATGTTCTCCCCGTGTCTGCATGGGTTTACTCCGGTTTCCCTCCACAGTCCAAAAACGTGTGTTAGGTTAAATGGTGTCTCTAAAGTGGCCCTTCGTGTGTGTGTGTGTGTGTGTGTGTGACTGCTTGCATGATTGTGTGTGAGCTACGATGGATTGGCGTCCCTTATAGGGTTGTTTCTGCCCTTGCACCCAGAGTTGCCGGGTGGACACCAGCTGGCCTGAGACCCCGTGTGGATTAAGTGGAAAATAATAAATGATATATTTTTAAAAAATGTTAAATTGTAATATATAATCTATTCATTTAAAAACCTATTCTTTTAAAAAATCTGGTTGTGCAGTGGATAAGGTATTGGACTATTGATTGTATTATGACTTGCTTTAACTGCACTTTGTAAGATTGTGTTGATTGTAAGTTGCTCTGGATAAGAGATTCTGCATAGAGACTAAATGTAAAGACACATATTTAATCGCCTTATTTGAACTTGCTCGAATTTGACACTAAGTGCAATAATTACAATAATATGCGCTACACAGTACTCACCCTGCACAAGTGGACCATATTAACATTTTGTGTTGTGCAATATTATTCAAATATTAAATGTTGTCAATTAAAAAAAAAAAAAAAATATATATATATATATACAAAGTGTTATCTCATATGCCAGGCATGTTGTCAAATCGCCCAGTTACTTAGTTGCCCAATGGACTCTGTGTGTGTTTATGTGGAGATATCTGCTGTCACACAGTGTTAATCAAAGACATAAAAGGAATTGCCTGAAATGGTTTAGCTAACAGTTAGAAAGGGAAATAAAGGAACACATTACAACTTTATTATTGGCATTTCTCAAAACCAGTATTAACCTAAAACCTAAATCTTATTATAGAATAAAACCTATGGCATTCCTGTAACCAATATTAAGCACACACGCACACACACAAATGTGATTCACACAGCATAGCCGACAAAGAATTTTCGAGGAAAAAAAAGCTTTAAAATTCAATTTGTTAGTAAAAAGAAAATTAGCTGCAGGCACAATAATAAAAATGAACATACTGTAAATTCACACATAAATTCTCTCATACAGCTTATGCTAACAGAGTACAAATAAGTTAAAGTTTGCTTATAAAATCAGAAAATGTCGGACGTCCAAGTCCAACCTACTAAATGGGACTGTGGTAGCCTAGCGGTTAATGCACTGGACCCTGAACCTTGAGTTGTAAGACTGTAAGAGTTGTAAGTCGCTCTGGATATGGGCGTCTTCTAAATGTATTATTTTTCCCCCTCTGAACAACCATTAAATAATTAACCATTAAGCGGTGTCACTTAGCTGAATATACATTTTATGGTTTATCTTTCCAGTTGGTGAATATTTTTTCTGCCTTTCTTTAAAAATTAGTGGTAACTGGTTCTTTAAGTTCCAATAATACACGGACAGCTAACAAAATATTATGGAGCCGACTTTAAGGAACTTTTGAAAGAATCCACTAGATGTCGCTGTTGACCTGTTCAACCTTTACTACCCGTCACCTCCACTGAGGTAAAACCTAAACCCTGTACAGAAACAGAAAACACAAATCAGAACTTGAGTCAGTTTTACTGAATACTGGATTACTAACCTTCACAGTGACTGTGTACTTGTTCAGTCTGCAATTAGGAAAACTGTTGATTCAGTTGGGTGGTGTTTACTCTTTCACAATCACACATCTATGGAGCGATAAGAGTGTGGGTGTAGCTATGTAACTTACAATGAGTTAGAATCTGATTTGTTCCTGAGGTGTTATGGAAGGTCGTGGTGTGAGTTAAGCATGCATAGCTGATTAAAAAAAAAAAATCAGTAAAGGGAAACCAGTGAGAGAAATAAAAATTTGAGTGTGCATGGGTACCTGGAGTTAACTTCAAAGCTAACTTCAAAGCTAGTGCATCACCTGGCTCTCATCATGATAAATGATATAAAAAAGCGAAAGAATGAAGACCCAGGCTTTCCAGGGCTGCAGCTGTATAAAGGATTGTTCTTGTTTTAAGTGAACATCATGTAGGATATAAGATATCTATTGTGGAATGTTAGTAATAGTGGTACAATGTTATTTTGGATTTGGAATGTGCATTTCAGATCAGTGGCTGGAGGAATGAGTTATGAAAAAAGTTGGAAATGTAGCTGGAAAAACTATATTATATTTGTGCCAAATGGTGAACAATCAAGGCACTTGTTTGCCCAACGTTTGCATTTTTAGTTTGGTTTTCCTTTAGCCAACAAGTATAGAAATGTTTAGTGTCACTAGTGCTGTTACTTATTCAACCAGCAACTCTGTGCTGGTCCTGTACTGGTCCTGACCATTATAGGGCAGAGTAAAAAGAACTACAGTGTGTAATTGTAGAACTACAAAGTGCTTCTAGATGTACATTTACATCGTTTAGCAAACGTCCTAATTCAGAGCGACTTACAGTGAATAGTCTTATAATCCAAGCCATTGTGGGTTAGGGGTCTTGTTCAGGGACACAACTGTGGCAAAGGTGGGATTTGAACCTTGGTCCAAAGTCCAGTACTTTACCTAGTCCACCAATGTCCCATCCGATGGTAAGTGGATATATTCTGAGAATATATTTCCTGCCAGTCCAAATGTTGGTGATTAATATGGCACTGAAACGATTTCCTGTGTTTGTTTTGGTTACTCATTGGGCCGTTTCAGACCGTCTCAGGCAGGAGCAGTGTTCCTACCCTTTCAGCTACAGTCCTGTTTTGGCTTGATGGTGAATTTGTGATTGTGTGTTACCAGTGTAGGTCATGTTAATTTGTGTCCTACCTAAGGAATTAAATGGATTGAAGAGTTTTTCATAAACACAACTTTGTTGAAAGTTTTTTTTCAAGTAAGTGGCACAGCCCAAATTACATTAATTACTAATAATACAATTAGTAAGTCACTTAAGGTTTTCTTTAAACCTGAAGTTATGGGACATATTTCAGTAGTACAAGCAGCGCCCCCTGGTGTCTGCTGGAGTTTGAAGACAGTGGGACTGCATAATTTATCCCCCATAAACAAAAAAGAAAATAGAAATGTATAGATGAACACTATAAAATACTCTTCATATTCATTTTGATTTAATCTTTGTATTTCGTTTGTAGAGCAGATTGCTAAAATGTTTTTATAAACTTTTCATTTTAGTTCTATGTAAATGCAATAAGGTACTATGTGCAGTATGTAAATGACCACATATATTGAATAAATCGAACAAAATATGGCACCCATTTACAATATATATATATATATATATATATATATATATATATATATATGTGTGTGTGTGTGTGGGTGTGTGTGTGTGTGTGTGTGTGTGTGTGTGTGTGTGTGTGTGTGTGTGTGTGTGTGT
>JAUZSV010433624.1:0-10174 GCA_034780495.1 Parotocinclus cesarpintoi | reverse complement strand
CACCATAACAAGGTGACACCATAACACTCTTACACCATAACACTTTTACATCATAACTCTATTACACTCTTACACCATAACACGCTTACATCATAACACTGTTACACCATAACACCCTTACACCATAGCAACGTTACACCGTTACACCATTACACCGTAACAACATTACACCATAACAACATTATACCCTAACAATATTACTCCGTTACACCATAACTACGTTACACCGTAACAACATTACACCATAACAACATTACAACGTAACAACATTACACCATAACAACGTTACACGTAACAATATTACACTGTTACACCATAACTAAGTTACACCATAACAATATTACACCGTTACACCACAAATACGTTACACCATAACAGTGTTGCACCATAACAACATTACAACGTAACAAGATTACACCGTAACAACATTACACCATAACCACGTTACACCATAACACCCTTACACATAACAACGTTACACCATAACACCCTTACACCATAACACCGTTACGCCATAACACCCTTACACCATAACACCGTTACGCCATAACACCCTTACACCATAACAACGTTACACCATAACACCCTTACACCATAACAACGTTACACCATAACAAACTTACATCATAACACCGTTACACCATAACACCCTTACACCATAACAACGTTACACCATAACACCCTAACAACGTTACACCATAACAATGTTGCACCATAACACCCTTACACCCTAACAACGTTACACCATAACAGTATTGCACCATAACACCCTTACATAATAACACCGTTACACCATAACACCCTTACACCGTAACAACGTCACACCATAACAGTATTGCACCATAACACCCTTACACCGTAACAACGTTACACCATAGCAGCGTTACACCATAAGAATGCTGCACAATTAGCAGCGTTACACCCTAACAACGTTCCAACATGTTTCAGGACGAGTGCAGGATGGTTTAGTATTTGTTACCATGGTTACGTGTTTTAGGCTGATGTGTGTGTGTGTGTGTGTGTGTGTGATGTTGTGTTGGTGTAGTTGCTGTGGAGCGGGCGTTGCCGCGGACGCTGAGATCACAACCCAAATGATGGCATCGAACATCGAGCTGCACTCCCTCAGCACGGGGCGCCCTCCTCTCGTCGTCACGGTGACACGCCACCTCAAACAAATGTTGTTCAGGTGGTTCTCCTGAAACACTACACCCATACACACACACACGTATGTTAACACACGTATGTTGTAATACCCGTGGTTCCCGTTTGATGTTGTAGGTACCAGGGTCATATCGGTTCGTCTCTGATCGTAGGAGGAGTGGACGCTCAGGGCTCACAGCTCTACAGTATCTACCCTCACGGATCCTACGACAAACTGCCCTTTGTCTCCATGGGTAACAACAATAACAACTATATCATATACGCTTAGTAACTATTTCAGTTTTATCTGATCCTCTGGACCACATCACGAGCCACAGACCCAGCACCCATGTCCAGGTCCAGGTTGGCCCTGCAACTCCAGAACCTCATGAGAACATGGAACCTAACACATTTTCCTTCGGGAACTATTTCAGTCATTCTTAAACGCTGATAATTCACTGTGCCCTCTGGACCTTTCTGGTACCTGACCCCACCAGTATATTGGGTACTGGACCCTTTTGATCCATCCTGGACCTGCCCTGTCCTGGTCTGTTTTGTCCTAGACCACCATTCCACCATTCCAAGTCTACAGTGAACGTCCCTTGAGGGCTTCCTGATCCCTGATTTACATTGTCTTTTAAATGCTGGACCTTTTTTTAAGCTAACTGGCCCCTTATGCTTTAGGTCCAGGACCCTTTTGGTCCTAATCTGTTGGGTACTGGACTCTTTTTGTCTGTCTCTTGGTATGTTTGGCACAAGATTACCTCCTGTTGCTTCATGGCACCTGACTTTGCTGTTAGATTGGCCCAGGAGCCTTTGGGTGCTTCCTGTCCGCTGACCCTCTGGACCATTTGGAATCTTCCAGATCCCTGACCCGGCTAGTCTAACATTCGCTAAAAACTTCAAGACCTTCCTGGCCCTCCTTGCGTTTTAAGTGCTGGACCCTTTGGGTGCTTCCTGGCCACCGACCCACCATGTCCGCTGGACGAAGGAAATTGTTGGTCCTTTTTGACCCCTGACTCATTTGGCCCCTAACCCTCTTAGTCTAATGGGTACTGGACATGATACGGGCTTCCTGGCCCCTGATTCACCTGGTCTGTTGGGTACTAAACTACCTTTAGGAGGTCTCTGGCCCCTGATACACCTGGTCTGTTGGGTACTGGACTCTTTTGGGCCATCCTAGTTTAGCTGGGCACTAAACTACCTTTAGGTGGTTCCTGGCCCCTGATACACCTGGTCTGTTGGGTACTAAACTACCTTTAGGAGGTCCCTGGCCCCTGATACACCTGGTCTGTTGGGTACTGGACTCTTTTGGGACATCCTAGTTTAGCTGGGCAATAAAACTACCTTCAGGACGTTCCTGGCCCCTGATTTACCTGGTCTGTTGGGCAATAAAGTACCTTCAGGACGTTCCTGGCCCCTGACCCTAGCAGTATAATGGGCACCGAACCAATTTGGTCCATTTTTAATCCCTGATCCACCTGGTCTATCAGGTCCTGGACCCATTTAGTCCTGGTCCATGTACTTTCCCAGACTCCAGCGACTCTCAGAACACGACTCAGAGCTCACCCGGGGTGGGGTACGAGCCTATAAACTATCTTCATAGTTCCAGGCACATGAGAGACCGGGGCTGGGTTGGGTTATCGGCACGGGGCACGGCCATGGCACCACACAGCGAATACTAACGTTTTGATGTGAACATCTGGCAGGTTCGGGAGCAGCTGCAGCCATTTCTGTGTTTGAGGATCGTTACCGTAGTAACATGGAGGTAAAATAACATAATTATGAGCTGTATCTGTGTAGAAGAGCGTGATGGAGATCTGATTCTCTCTGTCTGTCTGTCTGAAGCTGGAAGACGGGAAGCAGCTGGTACGCGATGCCATCGCCGCCGGGATCTTCTGTGACCTGGGCTCGGGCAGTAACGTGGATCTGTGTGTGATCACGGAGAAGGGAGTGGATTATCTCCGGACCTACGACCAGCCGACGCAGAAAGGAGTCAAGTAAGAGCCCGATAACCTCACCTGTTTTAATATGTTCATGCGGTATGGGTTTTTTGGGTCCGGGACGTGGGACGTTCTCTGTTTTGTCTGCGCTCTAGAGGCGGGAGGTACACCTACAAACAGGGTACGACCCCGGTGCTGACCAAAACCGTCACCCCGTTCACCCTGGACCTGCTGGAGGAAACGGTCGAGATGATGGACAGCCAATAATAATCTGCATTACAAAAAAAACCTGGATTTTTATACGGATTCAGATCACTGACGTGCAAATAAAGTCGTCGGTTAATAAAGAGGCGTGGTTCATTATTTTGTCCTGTTTTAATTGACTATGTACTAGTAAATCATTTTTTAGAAAATCAAACAAATTAATACGTATATTCAAATAGCGTATGCTTTTTTTTAATGTACGTTTTTATATATTAAAGTGTAATAAAATGCAGTGATTATTTTAAAAAATATAAACATTTATGGAAACATTTTTATCATATAGCTTAATAATAATTTAAGACATACATTTTTTTATTTTTTTTATTTTAATAATTATTGTATGAATTATAGCCTAATAAATCAATTGATAATTATTAAATTAAATTAAATTAAATTATTAAAAAAAAGACATATCTGTCTATTCGATAAATAAATAATATTGAATTAATTAATACATTATTTATAAAATAAAAAAATGATTTATATGAATTATTTATTTGGCATTTATGTATTTATAACCTGAATCAATGAATCGATTTAATTAATTAAAAATAAATAAATACATTTATGTCAATGATTTCTCTGGAATTTTAATCCTTATATTTATTATAATTTTATTTATAAATTTAGGTATATATTGTATTTGTTACAAATGTATTTATATACATTATTTCTTGATCAATTATTGGATTTAAAACTGATTTAAATTATTTTGTATGTACTTATTTTTACACATTATAGCATAAAAATGAATGAATGAATGATTTAAAAAATCATAAGAAAAACGTTTTTATATATTATTTATTGGGTGTTTGCTTATTTTATACATTATACATGTATTAAATTCATATTTAATCTAAAGTTTAAACAAAGAAATACATTTATATAATTGTTGTATTCAAGTTAATATAATGATTAAATTAGTTTTTAAGACGTATTTTAATTTAAATTGGAATATTATTTTTAGGAATTTTAAATAATTTTTATATCAAATCTGAATAAAACATTTATTCATTAAATATAGATTTAGCATTTACGTGTTTATACTTCATGGCCAAATAAATAAATTAATTCCTTATTTTAAATATTTTTATAATTTATGTAAATTATTTATCTGGTGTTTTTTTATTGATTATAATTTTTAAAAATTGTAAGTACAGATTTTATTTATTACAAGTTGTATTATTTAAAAATAAATGAATACATTTATGTAAATGATTTCTCTGGAATTTTAAATTAGATATTTATTAAAATTTTATTTATAAAATTTTGTATATATTGTATTTATTAAAAATATAGTTATATACATTATTTTTTGTTTAATGGTTTTTAAACGATGCAGATTAATAAATTGCTACATTAATTATTTAAACAAGCAGATTTACATTATTTTGCTTTTACTCATTTTCACACATTATAGCATAATAAAGGAATGAATTAATTATTAAAGTAAAAAAATATAACTTTTTATAATTTATTTATAGGGTGTTTACTTATTTTGTACATTATACATGTATTGAATGAATATTTAACCTAAATGTATATAACTGTTGTATTCACTTGATATAATGAGTGGATTCGTTATTTTTAAATACGTATTTTAATTTTAATTTGAATTGTTTTTACATATTAAATAT
Organism: Parotocinclus cesarpintoi; assembly: GCA_034780495.1. NCBI lineage: Eukaryota > Metazoa > Chordata > Actinopteri > Siluriformes > Loricariidae > Parotocinclus > Parotocinclus cesarpintoi. The sequence continues at coordinate 5,190 of JAUZSV010433624.1, read as the reverse complement.
GAACAATACATGTATTCATTAAATATATATTTATATAAGTGTTGCATTTACTTTGAGAATGGTTAAATTAAAAAATATATATTTATATTCGTATTATTTTATGGCATTGCCAATTAATTAATTAATTACTTAATTTATTTGATTTAAAAAATCTGTTATAAATACGTTTCTCTAAATGGAGCTTTGTCTTCGTTTTTATATTCAAACTTAATACGTGATCGATTGTTTTCTAAACGATACATGTTGAATTTAGTTTTTATAATTTTAAAGCATATTATGAACACATTTATTAATCGTCTCATTGACGCGTTTATTATTTTGCAAACGCCTACAAACCTTTTTTGATTAAAAACTACACGTCACGTGATTTAAAAGGCCTCTTATCCGGGTAGGCCCGTGACGTCATGGGAAGCGAGCTCTCTGATTGGTGGGTTGGCAGCTTGGTTACTTTTGAGCATTGTTTGAATCGCTGTGTGTCTGTGAGAGTTTGATTCTCTAAAGCGCTCCTGTTTTCGGTCATTTAACTCCAAATCCTGCGGTAAAAAGGTGAGATTTGGGATCATTTATCCGCTTTGTGTTTGTTTTAGGGGCCAGTTTGGGGAAAACTTCTTCTTAATGATTGTTTATTAGTATTTCCAGATGCCTGTTTATTTCTCTGGTGGAGCTTCGTAGCGGTGTAGATCATTTATAATATTTATAATATTAACTGCTTCATTTTCTCACAACAATGCTTTATATTCGGATTTATGTCTTAATTAGCTTTCACACGATCAGTGTAAAAAAGGTTAAAAATCCCTAATAATTATGTATAAGCAGGACGAGCAGCTCTAAAGCACTGATGTCTATGGGCTGATGGGTTAGGGACCGTCTACAAACTACACCGCACGAAGTGATTTCACAACAGGGGGTTTAGGGGAGGACAGCAAATGTGAACTATTTTTTATTAGAATTATTATTAAATATTTTGGTCCAAATTAAGCGGTATTTAACGGCTCAACATCTTACGACTCTTCTAGTAGCAATTTTATTTAGATATTCCAGCGTTTAGATAACTTACTTCATTTTATTTTGTACATTTTTAGATTCAGATTTGAATAAGAACTCGGACATTTGGGAACTAACCTTTTAAATATTTGACCTTTTATTTCTATTTTATGAAATCATTTCAATAGCTGTTGGTATTTAAAAAAAAAAAAAAAAACAATTTAATTGTAATTCCAATGCTCAAAAGTTATTGAATTATTATAGGAAAAAACGTAATAAAATTATTATTATAATTTTTTTTTTTAAATAATGCTATTATTAAAGTTGTTGAATAAAATTTGTGTACTTTGGACTGATATCAACTGTTTAAAATCTATTGAAATAATTATATTTCTATTTACTATTTACAAATTTCATATGCTATTAAAATTTATTGTAATTGGAAATATGATAAAATACTTTTTTATTTTTAGTAGATTTAGTAGCATTTAAATATTGTTAACGTTGCAAACTTTAACTTTTGTTCGCGTTTATCTTCTATTTTTTTATCACTTCAGTGGCTTAAAACATTTTTTTTTAGTTTATTTTATGTTTGACATGTTTTTTCATGCTTTTAAAATAATTATTTAGTTTTAATTTTAATAATATATTCATATATATTTTAATAATGATGTATAATCAGGACGAGCAGCTGATGTCTGGGTTGCTGTGTTAGGAACCGTCTACAAACTACACCACATTACAAAAAAAAAAGTCCTGGTGACGTCACAAGAGGGGGTTTAGGGGAGGACAGCAAATGTAAACTTTTTTTGTTGTTGTTTTTTTTAACATTTTGGTACAAATTAAGCGGTATTTAACGGCTCAACGCCTTACGACCCCTTTATAAGCCATTTTATTTAGATATTCCAGTAGCTTTTAGATCATTTAATTTTTAACTTTTGGTAAATTTTGTTCATTTTATTTTGTTCATTTTTAGATTTAGATTTTAATGAGAACTAAGTTTTAAAATATTTGACCTTTTATTTATATTTTATTGAATCATTTCAATAACCTTTAACATTTTAAAACAATTGGTGTTTTAAATATGTATTTATTTATTTTTTTTATTATTATTATAATTGAATTTTAATAGGAAGAAAAATAGGAAAAAATTAATAAAGTGGATTAAAAAAAATAATTCTGTGGATTGTACTTTGGATTGATGTCAACTGTTTAAAATCTATTGAAATAATTATATTTCTAATTACTATTTACAAATTTCACTTTAAATGTAACTTTTGTTCGTGTTTATCTTCCATTTTTTATCGTTCCAGTGGCTTTTAAGCAACTTCAAAAAATAATTTTTGTGCTTATTTTTTGTTTGTTTGGCTTTTTTTGTTATAATTGCTATTAATTACATATTTAATTAATTAATGTGGATATTTTAAGGGTTTTTTTTTTTTTTACAATATGTTTATTGTTTTCCCTTTTTTAGGCAGTTGTACAAAAGTTACATATAACAGGTATTTCACGTACAACACCCACCCACTCCGTTCTACCCACGCTGTGCCATCAACAAAATTCACAGAAAGAGAGAGAATAAATAAACAATCCACAACACAATAAAATAAAAAGAACAGTACATAACAGTGTTAGCTCAACAGTAGGCACGTATAAATTGCAGTTCAACAAATATGATCATAAGTTACATATGTAGGTATTTTAGTTGTTTCACATTGCCCTGGGTTTTAGGTATGTGATTAAAATCCCCCCAATATTCATTAAACAACTTAGATTTTTTTCTTCATGTTAAAAAGGATTCTTTCCGGTGGAATATAGGAAGACCGCTCTTTTGACCACTGTGACAGTTTGGGGGGCTTGGATGATTTCCAATTGATAGTGATACACTTTTTGGCAGCCAGGAATGACATCTTGATGAATCTAAGGTCTATAATCTAATCTAAAGTCATCTCCTAGCAAAATAAGTCTGGGTAGTGGAGCAATATCCACTTCAACAACATCCGAGATAACATTTAGAACTGCCCTCCAATATTCTTCCAAATCTGGACAGGACCACAGCATATGTAAAAAGGTTCCAACCTCCACTTTACATCTGGGACAGTATTTTGAGCAATCATTATTCATTTTATATAGCCTCTCAAGGGTGAAGTATATCCGATGAATTATATTAAACTGAGTTAGCTTGTGGAGAAGATTAAAGGAGTTAGATCTGCAATTAAAGGAGAAGATCTGTGCATTCTTACATATTTCCCCCCACACATCGTCTTCAATTATGCACTCAAGGTCCTTTTCCCAGTGTAATTTAGCAGCAAGAACAGGGTTTTTAAATCTTCCATAGTTGTAAGAAACAAAACCCTTAATATCCCATCTAATTATCACATCGTCCAAGGGGAGAGGTGGGAGAGGTAACAGGCGGCCACCTAGCTGTGAACAAATGTAATGTCTAACCTGCACATATTTGAAGAAATGTTTGGCAGGGAGGAGGTATTTTCGCTGTAGTTGCTCAAATGACATAAGCGCACCCTCTTCATACAGGTCACCAAAGGTTTTAATACCCCTATTATACCAATATTGTGTTAACCCATTTCTAAAGACGGGTGGCAAAAAGGTATTGGCAAAGAACGGTGTGTTCGTGGTAAATATTCACAAGACTATACTAAATATTCATTTCCTTTATGCGTTAAAAAAAGTCAATTCTAGAAAAGCTTTTATGAACATGGGAATAAAACGAAAACTCATTTTGCGATTTATGAAGAGCTCTCCAGATATCAACTAACTGCAAGTCTGCCATTTCAATCTTTACGGCCTTAGCTGCTTGAGTTAAATTAGCTGATTTGGAGGATGACCTGTCTTTTGAGTCCAGAACCAAGTTAAAGTCTCCTCCAAGAATTAATTCGTTCGACGGATAGGACAGTTAAAAAAAAAAGAGATGCTGAAAAAAAGAGGATTATCTTGATTGGGTAAATACACATTGACTAACACCACGTTTTAAGAAGAAATAAGCCCCTTCACTATAACATATCTCCCTGATTTGTCTTTCTCGACACTTTCTAATTTGAATGAAACTCCTCTATTTATCAGTATAGCCACCCCTCCTGATTGGCAATTAAAGGATGAGAAATATGCTTGCCCCCGCCATTGGAGAGCCAGTTTGAGATGTTCTGTATCATTTAAATGGGTCTCCTGAAGTAGAGCTATATTTATATTATGTTTTTTAGGAACAATATCACTTTCTTCCTTTTTAAGGTCTCATTAATACCATTTACATTCCAGGACAAGTATTTATATTTAACCAGATTTACCATTGAACTCTAAGTGAACTGAGAAAATAAATGAATGAAGTAATAAGAAAATGATCACATATGCAAATAAGTAGACCGTCTACCAACCCTACCATTATGCAGTAAAGATGCTAAAAAAAAAAGAATACCTTATAGAACCCACGTGGATATGGCACCATAATCCCCCACCCCGAACACTTCCCCAACTGAAGTGCAACCCGTAACACTGCGAAATGTTGTATGAGCAATTCGCATACAACTTCAAGCTATAGCATCCCACATAAAAGTTTAGTTAAAGACAAGGTAAGTCCTCCCAACTAAGGAACAGCCTGACTCGATTCCCACCAACACTGAGAATGATCACCCATTATAAAATGGGCAGAAGGCAAATTTTTGAACAAGGTACCTGTCGATCTCAGTCCAAGCGTGAGGATTTCGAGAATCACTACTGAGCCGGTGGGGTGAGCACCGCTGGATGGTGTGTTTTCAGATAGGCTTCGGCAGCCTCCTTCGAGCTAAATGAGTGCGCGCCCTCCGGGAAAACAACTCTGAGTGTGGCAGGGTATTGCATATTGTAATTGAGATTATGGTCCCGGAGCTGCTTTCGGAGATACGTGAAGGATTGCCTCTTTCGATAGAGAGCCGTAGACATGTCATGGAAGATCATGATGTTCGAGTTGCCGTAGGTGAGTTCTTTCTTCTCCCGTGCAGCATTAAGGATCCGTACTGTATCCGTGTACCGCAGCAATCGAACTACTGTGGCCCGTGGTCTCTCATGTTCAGCGGGTCTGTAAGGGTATTAAAAGTTAGGTCTGGAAGGTTATTAATAAATGCAGCTGGAGTATCACAAGTAATAGTGCGCTTAGTGCGATAACGAGGAAGTAAGTGAATACTATCTGATACATTTAGCTCAAAAAGTAAGAGA
>JAUZSV010433613.1:0-10174 GCA_034780495.1 Parotocinclus cesarpintoi | reverse complement strand
CATTCCAGGACGTCTTATTCATGTCAAGTCTACGAGGCCGAAAGAGACGAATAACGAACATTAACGGGAGCGTTTCAGCTTGATTCAATTCCATATGATATGATGTCATGCATTGTAATATATTTGGAAGCCAAATTACATTCTTCAGTCTTAATTCAGAATTCCCCACACATTCTGGCCTAATAATCATCACCACAAAGAAAATTTCCACTGGTGACAAGATGGCTCAATGTGGACAAGGATGTGGACAACTAAGTGTTTTAACTAATGATCAACATTAAATGGGTGAGCCACCAAAAAATCTTCAAGACCGTTCAAAACAAAAGCACTGATGTCTGGTCTCTCCTTCCTTAGACGCCCCAATCTGGCCCGTCTGATGAGCAACCCAGATGAAAGGCACTGCTGGGAATCCACGTCACAGTGGAAGCTGCTGCAGCACCATCATACATATGCCTACATAAAATTTTCCAACACTATTTTGGATTTCCTGGACTTTGGATAGACCGATCAGCCAAAACATTAAAGCCATCTTTAGGTAGATGTTCTGTGTCAAATTGCTGCTGCTGAGTACCCACAAGCCTCGTTTGTTAGGACCAACACAGCTCATTTGACTGATCATAACATTTAGATTTTGCCATTTAGCAGACGTTCATATAAAGACTCGCAACTAATATGATCTCACACTCCAAGCAATTGAGGGTTAAGTGGACTGCAGACGGCACCAAAAGCAGAAGCGTGACAAACATTGGATTTGAACCCAGCACCATGTGGTCCACAGATCAGTACCTGAAACATTGCTCCATCACACGCCCATGACATGCCCACGATTTGTCCCTTGTTAAATACGCTCGGGGCTTTACTCTGCTAGTTTTTCCACAGCTAACACATCAACTACGAGATCCGTCTGTTCACCTAACGTCTAGCATAAAGAAGAGATCGGCATGAGCTGTTTAAGAGGAAAAAAAAACATAATTCGATCTGTAAATAAAGTTAATGTTTTGGCTGATCAGTGTATGTGCAAAAGACTAACTGAACTAACTAGAAAAACAGTATATCACATCACTGAAGCTAGAACCCAAGACAATAGGAATTTAGCCAAGCAGAACCTCTGCAAATCTACCAGTGCTGCCGGAGTTGGCTCCAGTGCTGTGAACTCTTGTCAAAGTTAAGAGTACATGACTGGGAAGACTGGAGATTTGGGTTGAGCCCCTGTTCTTGACATGCCCTCGCTTCACCCTTGACTCCCCACAAAGGTTACATATGGTATTTCACATATAGATATTCTTATAAATATATATGGCCCTTACTGAAGAGAATGTGAGCATTTCACATAAAAGTACCATAATCTCTATACAGCTAATGGAAAGTGTTGTCAGTGTAACAGAGCAGGCAGCAGTATCCTCACGCGTTGCACTCATTCACAAAGTAATACAAAAATATCAGTTTAAAAAAAAAAAAAAAAAAAAAAAATTTCAGCAAAGCTTCTGTATTTGCAAAGTGTCCACCTCTTTAATGCGTTATTGCTGCCCCTCTGATAAAAATTCTCCTGTACACCTTTACACTTTTTTCCTGAGTAATACTTAAATCTTGTAACAGACAACATCTTTTTTTCTCCCCTGGCTTACTCCCTGCCATGGCTACCTCAGAGCTACTTACCTTGTTACATGTGGAGTCATCCGCGATGGAGAAAATATTCACTACCCTAGCTCTCTGTAAAAATTGTCTATCGGTTAAGAGAGCAGTTTCTAAAACACTACTAAATAGGAAGAAAATGTACTAAAAATGTCCTTTTTCCGGGAAAAAAAAGGAACATGGAAACACATATTTTGCATTTCGCGGGCCGACGGGTGAAATTTCATATTTTTTTTTAAAAATGGCATCGAGATCATTAGGAATCCAAAAATATTATAAAAATAATAATAAAATAGAACGAAATAATTAATAATAATAACAATAATAATAACGATGATACGAGGGCAAAAAAAAAAGAAAAGAAAAGTAGGAGACGTGAAGGCGGAAGCTCTGCAGCTGCTTCAGTTGTAGCTTTGGCTTTGCAGGCTTTTGGCATCGCTCACGTCGGCCAGGAGGCTGCTGTACCCTGAGAATTGCTCCACGTCCGTTCCAGAGTCTGTACCGAAGCCCAGCGGCCTGCGTCTGCCTTTGAACTGCCCTCCGAACGCCTGCGCAAAGTTCTCGATCTGGTACGAGCCCTTGGACTGGACCAAAGAGAAGCCGTTGGAGCTGCCTTTGGATCCTTGCGTGTCTTTCTGGGCCCCGAGGTTGGCGGGCGGCGCAGACAGCTGGTAGGTGTTGGGGTTGGGAGTGTGTGGAGGAGCAGGAGGTGAGGAGGCGTGCTGTTTCTCTAGCTGTTCTGTGAGCTCCTGCGAAGGCGTGAGCTGTTGCTGCTGCTGCTGGGAATGCTGGGAATGCTGGGACTGCGAGTGCACCGCGTTGTCCAGGCCACTCAGGTGGAAGCCCTGTGAAGGCGATGAGCTTCCCACCAATCCGAAGTGAGACTTTGGCAAAGAGGAACTGAAGGTCGGGGAGGAGGAAGAGGAGGAAGAGGGTGGCGGAAGGCCGAAGGAGAACTCGACTTGGGGAGTGGCGTACGTGGGGAAGGAGGTTATGGTGCTGGATGAGGAGGAGGAGGAGGAAGAAGATGAGGAAGAGGCGGGTCCAAAGATGAAGCCGCCGCTGTGACTCGTCCTCTCCAGAGCCTGCAGGAGGAAGCGAGAGTACTCGTACATGATAGACGCTTTCTCTCCCCCTGGATTCGTCTCGGAGCCTAGAGGGTCACCGCCATCGGCCGTCCCGGGCTCCAATTCAACATGGGATAGGTCGAAGGTCATGTCAGGCTTGTGGCCGTAGTGTTCCAAGAGGCTTTGCAGGACTTCGTCCGGGATACCAGACTTATCCTGCTTGATGTCGACCAGTGGAGAGGAGTCGAGGAGTCCTAAAGAGGCGTCACCATCCATCACGCTGGAAACAACCCCCTGAACGACAACAGGCTGAGAGTGCAAATGGCTAATGCCCACATCATAACTGGGTGCGGACACCCCCCCAGAACCACCATTGCTGCCCGCGTGCAAGTAGCGGCGCTTCTTCACAAACTGCATGGCATCGTCGTAGTTGCTGCTGCTGTTACTCTGGCCTTCCTTGGTGCCATGGAGGAGGTTCATGTCTGGCAAGTCAGTGCTGCCAGTCAGCCCGGCGCTGCCAGGCTTGGACTGATCATCCTTCTCCAGTCCCTTCCTCTGACCCTTCTTAAAAGCCATTTTAGGTGCCCGGCCAGTCTCGTCGTGCATGCTGGGCCCAGGTTGAGCTCCTGAAGATAAAGAGAGTCCATGGTTGTCCACAGTGCTGAAGTCATGGAGGCCATAATCCTCTGTTTCCTGACTGAGCGAGCGTCCGGCGGCCCTCTTGCGTTTGGCACCCTCGCCCGTTTTCCCCTTGCCCCGTTTGCGTCCGGGGGTGGCCACATTTCCCTGAGATATTCCATAGCTGCCATGTACACCGTCAGTCTCGCTGCCCAGCTCGAGTTCCATCCCGTCTGGCCCCTTCTTTATGGTGTCTCCACACGTCCGCTTGTGTTTCAACAATCGGTCCGTCCTGGAGAAATACTGGAGAAACGGCAAAAGTCAGCATTACTATAGTCTGACGTGTCTAAAACTAGCTTTGGAGAGTTAAGCCATGTGTGATAAAGTCCAACGCTCCCAGTAAACTTCCAGATGCACTGTTAAAGAATGTTTCTTTCCTTATCAAAGAAAGGTAACACCATTTTACCTGGTCAGGTTTGTGAGGATCCAGCACCCATTTCTGAAGAACAAAGAGTGCACAGGTGCCATGTTTGTCACCCCACAACCTCTATACTTTCTCTAACCTATAACTACACAAACTGGTTCAAATTTTTCCTGAGTAATACTTAAATCTTGTAACAGACAACATCTTTTTTTCTCCCCTGGCTTACTCCCTGCCATGGCTACCTCAGAGCTACTTACCTTGTTATATGTGGAGTCATCAGAAAATATTCACTACCCTAGCTCTCTGTAAAAAAGCAGTTTCTAAAACACTACTAAATAGGAAGAAAATGTACTAAAAATGTCATTTTTCCAGGAAAAAAAAAGGAACATGGAAACACGTAACCTAGAACTACACAAACTGGTTCACATTTACTCATCAAGACTGTCTCACCTGGCTGATCTTCCATGTTGGTCGTAATACTTTCAATCAATGGATTTCTGCTCTCCACTATACAGGGTTGTCACAGTACTTAATTTTGTATAATTAAACAATGTGGTGGTACTAGGGATGCTGTGTAGATGGTAGAGTTCCATTTGTGTTTTCATCTCTGATGCATTTATTCAATTCAATTCAATTTTACTTATATAGCGCTTTTTACAACGTAGCATTGTCTTAAAGCAGCTTAACAATATTAGACTGTCTTAAAAGACCAATCCCAAGTTGAGCAAGCCTAGGGCGACAGCCTTTATATTTACATAACACTTGCATAAAAAACAGATTACAGTAATGTTCGGTCGAACGTAATGTGCTTGCTTACATTTACATTTGTCATTTAGCAGATGGCCTTATCCAGAGCGACTTAAAATGAATACAGTCTTACAATCCAAGAAATTGTCGGTTAAGGCCCTTTCTCAGGGACACAAACAGGGCAATACCTGTATTGTGAAAGGCGTAAAAGGAACATATATATATTTTTGGCGCGCCATAAACGAGTAAACGATTAAGAAAGCACGTTTGATTATACACCAGACGTTTTAGAAGTTTGGTACGTTATTAAAACAAGCAACACTGTGTGGGATCGAGGTTTACCTGTTGGCATGTGTCACACTTGTATGGCTTTTCTCCACTGTGTGTTCTTTTGTGTCTTTCCATGTGGTATTTCTGAATGAATCGCATGTTGCACTGGTCACAACTAAAAGGCTTCTCACCTGTAAATGTATCCACCCGACATAGGACCGTTATTAGCAGATCAATATTAGCCTGTGGATGAACATTGTATTAAGGCAGAGTGAGTAGAGTGGAGGATTCACTTACCGCTGTGGATCTTCTCATGTCTCTGTAGGAGGTATTTCTGTATAAAGCTCATATTACACTGACTACACCGGAACGGCCTCTCACCTAGAACGGTGGCAACACATCACAAATGCATGTGTTACCCTTCTACACTGCTCACAAAAATAAGATAAAGTTTATTAGGAGATACTTTTTGTAAGCAGTATAATACACAGTCACCATAAACACCCCCGCCCCTCCAAAAGCAACTACACGAACCAAAATGATCGTATCAATACAACACACACCAATTATACAGTCTTTTCTCGTAGAAGAGTATTAAGATATGAACTAAACTGCACTGCTTCGTTCAACAGGGACATGTTATAGAAAACTGTTTGTCCACTGTATTAGGTACACCTTCAGAGTGCCAGTTTGGACCCTTTTTTGCCTTCAGAACTGCCTTAAATCTTGATAGCATAAATTCAACAAGGTGCTGGAAATATTCGTCAGAGGTTTCGGTTCATTGACACAATAGACTGACACATCTGATGAACATTTGTGGGTTGCACATTTATTATGCAAATGTTCCATTCCATAACATTCCAAAAGTGTTCTACTAGACAGAGATCTGGTTGCTCTGGAGGTCATTTGACTACAATAAACTTGTCGTTATGCTTAGTCTGTATTAAGGGTTTTATCTCATAAAATTACACCCCCACCAGTCTGCATCCGCATGTCGAATCAGAAACCGAGACTCGTCAGATCAAACGATTTTCTATTGACCAATTGCAGCCCCAGCTGTCTGTTCTTGGCTGACAGAAACAACATTCTGGGCTGCTGCTACTGTAGCCCATCTACTTCATTGTTCTACTTGTTGTGCATTCAGGGATGGTCTTCTGCATACCTCGGTTCTAACAAGTGGCTATATAAGTTCACTTTCTATCAGCTTGAACCAGTATGGCCATTGAATACTGAGCTCTGGCACCATCAAACCGCTTATGCCTTCTCCTTTTTCAGACCGTTCTCTGTCAACCAACAACCTGGCTGTGTATGAAAACCCCAGTAGAGCTGCACTTTTTAAAGTATTCATACCAGCCAGTTTAGCATGAACAACAATGCCATGTTTAAAGTCACGCAAATCACTTTTCTTTCCCATTCTTTTGCTCAGCTTGAACTACAGGTCATCTTGATTTAAGTCTACATGCCTATATGCATCAGGTTTGATGGCATTAATGCACATGGCATTAAATAAAAGTCTTTATTGAGTTACCTCAAACTATTTTCGATTCGATTTAAAATTTAAAATGCTGGTCGAAGCAGCGTTGTGATTCCAATGTTTTTGGTGTGTGAAGCAGAGTCAAGTCTGTTGTCAGTAAAATCAAGCAATCGATCCCACTGGTCTCATTTCTGATGTAGTGTGTATTTACCCGTGTGGATGAGCACGTGTCTGCGGAGATGGTAGGAGCTGCGAAAGGCTGCGTTGCAGTGCTCGCAGATGTGTGGTTTGGAGCTGGGAGATACAGTTCCCCCATCTGGATCCAGCATCATAGACTAAAAAAGGCATTAATCAGAATTCCAGTTAAAGTGTTAGCAGATGCTCCAGTGCTTCTTTAGTTTGAAACCATCTCAGTGTCACTGTTGGACTGAAAATGGTCCATCAACCAAAAATGCCCAGCCACCAGCATCCTATAGGCAGTAGGGGTGGGCGATACTGCCCCAAAATAATATTACGATATTTTAGGGTACGTTTGCGCTAACAATATATTTACCGATATATTTCAATAACATAATTGCCACAAAATAGATTTGATACTTTAAAAGTATCTCATCTCGCGGCATTTTTTACTTTTCTCATATTCAGCTGTGTGCTCCTGTTTGAGGGGGTGAAACAAATTTGATGCGTTTCCCTTTTTTGCTGTTACAGACCTTCTACATAGCTTACATATTACTGTGGTTTGTTGTACAACAAATATTTTTTGCCAAAATGACCTCTACCAAAGTCACCCCCCTTTTTGGGACAAACTCCACCGCAGAAACACTTTTCACCATATCTGTTGCTCTGCCTCCGAGTCACGTTATTGCAAACGCCATAAACATGTCGGAATACCACGATATGGATGTTTTTTAATCGCTAAAAAAATTATACTGCTATTATCCTGTACGATACGACCTGGCACAGCCCTAGTAGGCAGCATCCCAGATTGAGGATGACTAACACAAACTGCACAACTGCTGTGTGTGAATTTAAATATACAGGGTTTAGCAATATGATAGATGTGTCTAATAAAGTGCACAGTGAGTGGACATTAAAATTTTTTAATGGTTTCAAAATTTCAGCAGCACTGCCGTGTCTGTTTCACTCGTAAGAGCACGAAACACACCATCAGTGTCACTGCAGTGCTGAGAATGCTCTACCACCCAAATAATGCCTGATCTGTGCTGGTCCTGTGGATGTCCTGACCATTAAAGAGCAGAGTAGAGGACCAAGAAATTATGTTAAGCAAGATGGACTAAAGTCTGTAATTATAAAACTAGGTAAGTGTGTCTATATGGTTGAACTGATGGAATGGACCGTAAGTGTAGAAACAAGGAGATGTACCTGATAAACTGATTGATGAGTGTACAGTATACTAGCTGACATTTCCAGGTACGTTAGTATCCTCGAAAAATTTGAATACTGACTGAATTGACATGAGCTTTAAAAATGACATCATAATGCAAACTGTCTGAGTCATCCAGAACTTACACGAGTATTATAATGGAGTGCCCCCCCCCTCCACCTCTGCTGCTGCAGCAGTCTATGTTCTTTTAAGAGGGCTTTTCACTAGATTTGGAAACCTGACTGTGAGGTGAGTGACTATTTGTGAACTATAAGGAGAGGAGGACAGAAAGCTAATGGACTGATAAAAGTTATACTTATAAAAGTGTGATATAGAGTCACTGGGGGGGGTCAACCCAGCCTATTGTCACTGTTGGTCTATGGAAAATAGACACAGTAATTACAATGGGTGTCCACAAACTTCTGTCTATATAACGTCAATCAATGTTCAATAATATGTTTGCCTTCCAAAACGTTCAAACAATAACCACTTTTTATGTATGCATATATACTGCTCACAAAACTTGGGGGACACTTCAAGATGATATTTCCCAATAACGAAATATCCCACGGTTCTTGTGAGCAGTGCATTACTAATCAAGTTTTCAGGGACTTTATGCTCTATTAATTTGAATACTGGTCCTAACTGGTTGGAACTTGATGATCCGCAGTGCCTCGGTGCCACGGAAGTCCTCCGAAAACGTTTTTATTTTATTTGTCGCGCAAATATTTGGCCAATTGCATTTGCAGCCAAAAAGTGGAATTATTCTATAACCCAAGTTTTGATAGACACATGGCCGAGTGAAAGCATTTTATTTAAAGATGAAGAAAAGCTTTGTGGTACGAGCTGTGTGGGGTAATGAGTAATAACGCCACATAAACCTTTGATATAACCAGAATCAGCAGTCCAAAAGGTTTAACCATTTAGAAATGTTGAATATGAGAGAGCATGCAGATGAACCTTAGATTCTCCTCTTTTCCGTCGCGTCTTGCCCTCCTGTCCGTCACCATTTGACCTTCGGCCTTTCTTCCCTGAAGAGTCCTTTCCCAGCCTCCCCGACAGCTGGGGATAACAAAAGAGAAGGAGAGGGGAAAAGGGAGAATGTGAAAAGATTTGCATACATCATGATTTGAGGAAAAAAAAAAAAAAGCCCGTCTGCTGATGAACTGACCAATACCGGAGCATCTAACACAAACTATTATAAATATCTTCATCCCAGTGCACACATCAGCGCTACTCAGCTACTAGACACATCAACATTACTAAAATGTGTGTGTGTGAGTGTGTGAGTGAGAGAGAGAGAGACAGAAGGCATCATAATAAAAAATTATTTACACCCCTATGAATCGCTCCCCTGAGAGCAGGTGTGAGCCTCCTCAGCCTGACCGTCTGTGGAAGAGAGCGTCGGGATTATTAAGCAGCTGCATGCAGAAGGGCGGCGGCTTCCAGCACGCATAATCAAACCACAAGACTCCTCCCTACAAAGCAGCCGAAAACAAAGAGCTGCAACACTTAATGATGCTCATCTCAAATACAGGTCTGTTTAATACCCTCAGCCTGAGCCTACTGCTACACACTGCTGCACAGCTACGAGTAAACAGGAGCGGGACGGACAGACTAAAAGAAAAGGGAAAAGAGACAGACAGAAAAGAAAGGATGAATTAAAGAAAGACGGACATAAAAAAGGAAAAGAACCATAGAAAGAAAGGGGTTAATAAAGAGAAGTTAGGAAGACCGATAGAACAAAAAGATAGGAAGAAACAGAAGAAAGACAGGAAGAGACAAAGAAAAGAGAGACAGAAAGAAAAGCAAGACACCAGAAAGACAGACACAAAATATATATATATATATATCAGAGAGCAAAAAAAGGAAAGGTGTAACAGAGTGAGAGGAGTAAGAAAGGGAGAGTAAAAAGTTGAAAAATAGACATGTCCAGCAAGGGAAGGGAAGTTTGTGAGGGAATCGCGTCCCGAAAGCAGCAACAGCAACTACTACCCTGCCCCGTCCTGGCTGGGGAACACTTGCTTCTATGTTTGTATTCTCTGACACAAACGCAGGACCTCGGTTTTTCTGGACCAGTACAAAAAGATAAAATGACGTAAAAAAATAATAATGGTGATAAATAACTAGTTGTTGCAAGGGCAAAAACAGCTCTAACAGATGAAAGTAGAACGAAAGACCAAAATAAGAAAAAAATAACTGCATGCCAAGAAAAACAAAACAGGAACAAAAGAACAAATGAGAGAAAAGAGAGGGGAGAGAGAAAGGAAAGACAGGAAATATGTGGCCTATTCTGGATTAAATTAGGCACAGAGCTAGCCCAAACAAACCATGGTTTATTCATTTCCTCCTCGACTGCATGGAAACAACCAGACTGAACGAATACGAGTGCAAACACACACAAAACACACACACACACACACAACTTGTCTCTGTATTTAAGAGGACTTTACATTGACTGCCATTCATTCCGTTGCTTCCACACCTCCACCATAAACCTTAACCATAAACCTCTAACCAAACTCAGTAACCTAAATCTCATCTCTTTCAAAAGTGTT
>JAUZSV010433612.1:0-25412 GCA_034780495.1 Parotocinclus cesarpintoi | reverse complement strand
TATAACTATCATCATCATCATGATTATTAGTATTACATATACATATATACATATATATATATATATATATATATATATATATATATATATATATATAAAGTTATAGTAATTATAAGAGACACTGCTCTTGAAGGTGCTACACCTCCTTAGTATTCATGGTTTACAGTGTGATGTAATAATCATGTGTATTTCTGTTTTATCTTTAGGTGGTCCATTACCCCTCTTATGTACCCTGCCTCGTTTGTGTTCTCTGTTCCAAGCACAGCCTATGTAGTTCTTACCTCAATCAATCTTTTTATTGGCATTAATGGCAGCATAGCCACCTTTGTTCTTGAGCTTTTTGTTGATGAGGTAATGCATTATTCACCCTGCCTCTACTCTAATTTTATCAAACACTGAACTTGTTTTTAAATGTGATTTTAAACTCTAAATGCTTTGTTCTGCTTTTAGTATCTAAATGAAGTTAACAGGATTTTAAAGAAGGTCTTCTTAATATTTCCTCACTTCTGCTTGGGTCGAGGTCTTATTGATATGGCTAAAAACCAGGCAATGGCGGATGCTTTCCAGAGGCTTGGTAAATACTCTCCCATGGCTACATTCGGTAGCAGTGACTTTAGGATGCATGCTTACTTATGACATATGAAGCGTTTTATGTAGGCCTAACATTTTTTTTTTTTGTAATTTAGTGTAAATGCCAGTAAATTATTTTTTTGATCATTTCCTTGTTTACAGGAAACAAGAAGACACTGGAGCCACTGGCATGGGATTTTGTGGGGAAGAACTTATTCGCTATGGCAGTGGAAGGCGTTATATTCTTCATTTTCACAGTACTGCTACAGTACAAGTTTTTTATACATTTCAGGTACAATTGTTTACTATTAACATTATGGAAATACTGTTATAAATACTGTCAAAGTAGTGTACATACAGTAGTGCCTAATAATATTTCTCCTAGACTGTGGTCTGATCCTCTCCTGCCAACTTTGGGCCCAGAGGATGAAGATGTAGCAAGGGAAAGGGAACGAGTGAAGAGTGGCAACACTCAGGGGGATATTCTAACTGTAAAAGACTTAAGCAAGGTTTGTATTGACTGACATTGTTTTTACTCTCTGCTTTAATTAAACATAAATACAGATAGTGTAACTTAATTTGTTTAGAAGCTGCATTACTTAACATTGCAACCCAGTTAATTTACAAGAAGGTCATTTCCTTTTATGTATTGACAGGTTTATAAAGCTGGGAAAAGGCCAGCAGTGGACCGACTATGTCTTAGCATTCCTAAAGGAGAGGTGCGAAAATTGCTGTAAAATATGATGTTTACATGTAGTATTACTTTATCATTTTGTGTTGAAATTAACATTAACAAAATGTGTGTATATATGCATAGTTCTGAGTGACTGTATTAATGCTGATTATTAGTGAACCGAGTTTAAAAGGATCACAAAGTTGTTGTTTTTTCTATGACAGTGCTTTGGGCTTCTTGGAGTTAATGGAGCTGGAAAGACTTCCACCTTCCGCATGCTAACTGGAGACACCACCATCACCTGTGGGGATGCATTTCTCAGCAATTACAGGTCAGTTTTATTTTTTAAATGTTGCACTAATTACCATCACTGATCATTTAATACTGTTTTAATGGCATCTTGAAACCAAGTGTGTCTGATTAAACCCTCAGTGTGCTCAATGAAATGGAGAGAGTGCATCAGCTTATGGGTTACTGTCCTCAGTTTGATGCTATCAATGACCTTTTGACTGGAAGAGAGCATCTAGAGTTCTATGCTCGATTGAGAGGCATTCCTGAAGCATATGTGGCAAAGGTATTGAAAATGATATCACTTTTGCACTGAATACTGTATCTTTAGGTTAGTTTGAAATATAATGAAAGCACATTTAGCTGTTTGATGTCCAGGCCACATTAATAATTGATCTCTGTCCAATAGGTCGCTCACTGGGGGGTAAAAAGGCTAGGATTGATTCAGTATGCAGAGCAAGAAGCTGGAGGCTACAGTGGAGGCAACAAACGCAAACTCTCAACTGCCATTTCACTTATTGGAGCTCCACCCGTTATCTTCCTTGTTAGTTTTTTGTTCACCTCAGTGATTACTTGCACATTAACAGCATTATTGTACAACCCCAATTCCATTAAAGTTGGGACGTTGTATAAAACATAACTAAAAACAGAATACCATGATTTGCAAATCCTTTTTAACCCATATTCAGTTGAATACATTACAAAAACAAGATATTTAATTTTCGGACTGATAAACTTTATTGTTTTTTATATATATTCACTCATTTTTAATTTGATGCCTGCAACATGTTCTAAAAAAGTTGGGACATGTCATGTTTACCACTTTCTTATATTACGTTTCCTTTTAACATTTTGCTTGATTTACAACTTGCTTAACATGCCGGGGTCTTCGTTGTCGTATTTTGCACTTCATAAAGTGCCAGACATTTTCAATAGGAGACAGGTCAGGACTGCAGGAAGGCCAGTCTAATACCTTCACTCTTTTACTATGAAGCCACACTGTTGTAACAAAAGATTTGTTACTCCAAAACTTGTATGTACCTTTCAGCATTACTGGTGCCTTTACAGATGTTACATGATAACAATTTAGACAGTCATTTTCCTCTTTGGCCTGGAGAACATGACGTCCATGATTTCCAAAAACAATTTGAAATATGAGCTTGTCAGACCACAGGACTTTTTTCCACTTTGTGTCAGTCCATTTCAGATGAGCTCATTTCAGATGATGTCGTTTTTTAATGCAGTGCTGTTTGAGGAATTGAAGGTTATAGGCATTCAGTGTTGGTTTTACACCATGCTGCTTACTTGCAGAGGTTTCTCCAGATTCTCTAAATTCTCTGAAGATGATGAAATTCCCTGCGATTGCACGTTGAAAAACGTTCTTCTTAAACTAAGACTATTTGCACATGACAAAGTTGTGCTTGTGAACGACTGAGCCTTTTCGGGGATGCTCCCTTTATACCCAGTTATGACACTCACCTGCTCACCTGTGGAATGTTCCAAGCAGGTGTTTTTGAGCATTCCTCAACTTTCCTAGTTTTTGTTGCCCCTGTTTCAACTTTTTTTGGAACATGTTGTATGTATCCAACTCAAAAGTAATATTTGCAAAAAACTATAAATCCGCTTGGACATTAAATCTTGTCTTTTTAGTGTATTCAATTTAATATAGGTTGAAATCAGTGTGTTCTGTTTTTATTTATGTTTTACACAACATCCCAACTCCACTGGAATTGGGATTGTATCATAAACCTGGTTTACCAAAAGAAACCCAATGAAACATAGTCAACTTCTTTTACTTTAATGTAATTCCTAATTAACAGTAAACAGCTTGTCTTTCATATTACTTTGTGTACTTAGTAAAACACCCCTCTGTGTCTCTTTGTATCATTTTATACACAGGATGAACCTACAACAGGTATGGACCCAAAGGCTAAGCGCTTCCTGTGGAACTGTATCTTTAGTGTTGTCAAAGAAGGTCGAGCAGTCATTCTTACATCCCACAGGTAGGGGATCACAGCAACCCATCATTTAAGATTTAAGAGTTCCGTATGCACTAGCATACAATTTTGAAGTTCACTAGACAAAATCTGGTTGTACGTCCAATTTCGACATAATATAATGCGCCATTAAATTAGGGGATACTTTAAAATGAAATCTCTCATAATTAAATATCCTCTCATTTTTGTAAGCAGTGTATTTGGCTGCAACATCCAGCTACAAAATCAATCCCATTAAAAAGGAAAGGAAAGCTGCTTCGAGAAAATGTTGGGATGCAGTGCTACTTACATGTATTTTGACTTTTATATAAATTGTAGACCGTATGAACCCAGTATATTTAATGTTTTGATCAATTTCATTTTATTTGTTAATAAGCATCAGCTCTTGCATTTCAGGCCTGCAACACATTAAAAAATAATAATGAATTTAAAAAAGTAAATAATGACAAACAGGTGATTATAATCATGATGTAGTACAAAAATTTGTACAACCATTTAGCTCTTTTTGATTTAACTTGTTTTGCATCTTGATGATAAATACATGGACCTCCGTTTTAAATATGTCATTTTGAAGAAATTAATGTTTCTCTAAAATCCTGATGTACTTTTATGCGTTAATGCTCTTGTAGCTGACAAAAAAGACTTGGAAAACTGATTCATCTGACCACAATACACATTTCCACTATGTGATGGTCCTTCATAGATTTGGCTGAGCCCAGAGAAGTAAAACAAATTAAAGCTATGTGCTCCGGACCAAAGACAGAAAGGACCATCCAGGCTATTATCAGCTAATAATACTGTCATGGTATGGGGCTGTGCCATTTTCAGTTCTGCGATGGCAGCATTAATGCAGAAATGTACATAGATTTTATTTTAACATTAATTCCAGGGATGTCCATGTATTTATCAACAAAACAGTAAAATCAGAAAAAGTTAGTACTGGAAATACCTTCCCGTCTTTCTTTGATTAACATTGTTTTTAAAGATTTTATTAATTTTCTCACACATTTGTTGACAAACTGGAGGTCCTCTGGCTATTCAAAGACTCAACCTTTCCAGGACACTGCCTTTGTACCAAATCATTATTATAATTACTTGTTAATGTCACCTGTTTAAAATCAAATTAAGTTAAAAATCTAAAGTTTTTAATAATTCATCACTAGCTCTAAATTGCTCCTGTACTTGTACTGTATTTAATTATATAAAAGTTAAAGTAAATGTAAAGAACAATGCATTTTTTAAATTAGCATTTTCTAACTTTTTCTGGTTATACTAAGCGCTACACAAGCAAATTGTACACTGGTCACAAAATTGGGGGATATTTCATATTGGGCCAATCCCTAATTTTTGTGAGCAGTATATTTTTGACTCTGATACAACACTGTGCCAGTACTGATTTTCTTATGTTGTTTTTCCTTTTACCAAAATAAAACCAAATACAATTTGCTAATTTTGCTAAAGATTTTTGGAGTAACTCTATTCAAAATATGTACATGCTATCATATTTTATTCTTATTGGGGAAAAAAACAACAAATTTCATTTTTATACAGATATATATGCATGGAAGGTCTTGCCACAAGCATATATTTGTCTATGGCATGATATTTGTGCAACTGGATCACATATTTTAGACATCTGTAGATCTTGCTTTTTCAAATTGTTTTATGAAACAGTGCTGACTGGGTTAAATAAAGCGACGCTTTCTGTGCAGCATGGAAGAGTGTGAGGCCCTTTGTACTCGCATGGCCATCATGGTTAATGGCAGGTTCCAGTGTCTGGGTTCAGTGCAACATCTCAAAAACAGGTACCACCTACAAGTCTAATATATTTTCATTACTCTTGATTTTAATAGTTTAATTCCAAGGTGATTTTGAGTGATGAATCATTCTTAGCATTACAGTGATACTGACCTGCTCATGATTATTAATGATTGTGTTGTGCTGGTAGAAGTGGATCAGACACAGCAGTGCTTCCTTGGGAAACTATTCATGCCTTTCCCAATCCATCCATTCATCTCATTCTGCTATTTATTATGCCATGTGAGAGACTGAATAAACTGCATCAGTTTTAATTGATACGCCCTCACGACAGCCAGTAATTCCACCCAACAACTCACCAAAACTTATTAGCGCTATATAAATAACTTAAAAAGTGGTCTCCTATTTCATCATATGTTACAGCTGTACGATTCCTCCTTGTCAATAAAGTCTACAATTTCCAACACCAATTTAATAGGTCACTGCTCAGACCACAACACACTTTTATACTTTCTGTAAGTTCGTCTCATGTGAGTTTGAAGGTCTAACTTCTGCTTTCCACAGCAGAGTTTTAACTCACTTTCAAAAGTGCCAAGAAAAGCTGCGTTCATTGCCAAAAATCATTCTAAAGTATTCCTAAGCATATGTGACCATCATAGGTATGTCAGTTTTTAATGTGATGCAGTCTCAGCGATAGAAAGTCGTGGGCATTCAATACTGGGTTTTGGCCTTGCTCATTATGCATAGACAGAGTTTCAGATTTTCTGAATCTTTAAGTACTGTTATGGACAGTAGAAAGTCTTTGAATTTCTGCACAATTGTGTTTTAAGAATCATAGTTTGCTGTTCACATGGTGAACAGTGCCATCTCTGCTTGTAACCTGCCAAGCCTTTCATTAAAGCTTCTCTTGCACCCATCTGTTAAAGATAATTTATTTAACCATGTGATACTCAAAAAACGTGTTTGTAGAACATTCCACAACCTTCCCAGTATGACGATACTCTTGTCTAGACCTTTTTGAAATGTATTGTAGGCATCAAATTTGAATTTTCTTTTTTTTATATGTATGTATTGTATATAAAGTTGTTAATATAATAATGTTATATAAAGTGTTTTCTGATTTGATGTTTATTTTATTGCAGACCGTATTAACCAGCTTCATTTTATTTGTTATCCATTCCTGTATTTTATCTCCAGTTTGTCAACAATTGTGTGAGAAAGGTATTGAAATGTTTAAAAACAATTTTTCTCAAAGAAAGATTGGACGGGATTTTCATATTTCTCTGCAGTGCATTATATCATTAAACTGTTCAAGGAATCTGGAGGTAAGGCCAAAGGAGCAAGCCTAAACTGAAGAATTGTGATCTATCAGACTCAGCACTGTATTAATAACAGTCGTTTATCAGTAGCTGATAAAACCAAATGGGAAAGGGATTACTTTGGCAAACCTTTATCCATATTATTTACAATACAGAGTTGTGAAAAAAAATAATGTTTACCTAATGTCCAGAAGTGCCATCGACTTCTCTGGGCTCAAGGATGAACCATCACACATTGGAAACATGTATTGTGGACAGATTAACCAGTTTTGTCAGTTTTTTTTTCTGGAATGCAGGCTGTGTGCTCCAGACCAAAGACAAAAAGGGCCATTCAGAAATCATCAGCAACAAGCCATGGGGTTGTGTCATTACCCTTGGCAAAGGTCATTTACTTCTGTGATGGCAGCATTAATGCAGAAAAGTACATTGAGATTTTGAAGCAACATTAATTCCTTTATGATGACATTTTTCCAGAAATGTCAATGTATTTATCAACAAGACAACAAAACAAGTCAATACAAAAACGTTTCAGACACTGAAATTAAAATGTACTATTTTCAATACATGATTGATTGGGTTAGCATTTTTTAATTTGAATTTGATTCTTAACAAATGTTCAGGGTCCATTTAATCACAATGTATGAATGTCTTTACCCCTTTATATTCTTTCTTTCCTCCAGATTTGGGGATGGTTACACAATTATCCTCCGCTTGTCTGCACCATCTCCAAACCCCTGCCCAGTGGATTTCTACATTCAGAAATCCTTTCCTGCCATCAAGCTGAAGGAGAGACACCACAATGTCCTGCAGTATCAACTTCCTACACACGCCTGCTCCCTTGCTAGTGTGTTTGAAACTCTCTCAAACAAAAAGAAAGAATTTGGAATAGCAGACTACTCTGTCTCTCAGACCACTCTGGATCAGGTTAGAATTCCTTTTACTTCCATATTTCATCTTTATCCTGGTCTTGGTTTCAGGTGTAAGCATGAAACAAAACCAACAACAAAACCGGTCCATGGCAGAGCTAAGATGGGGGTTACAGTTGCATCACTGGGGAATGAAATCCTCACTTTCTGTCTCTCTCATACAGCTAATTGTGCCAATATGTGAATGCTGAACACTGTTTGTATTTTATTGATACTGCTTATAAATTCTGGCTCTTATCGATTTGATTCCAAAAAGGTGGGCAAAATGTTTTTTATATATATTTCAGCTGTTACCCTTTTAGTTGATAATAAGAAACGGGTATCACAGGCTGGCAGTATAGGATATGCTAGCCATGAGCTAGCGCTGTTTGTGGAGCTAAAGTAATGTGGGGAAGAATAAAAAAGTTTAATGTACTAAAGCAGTGACGTAGGACCACCAATGCAGCTGGCCATAAGCGCACTCTACTGAAATGACAAACGTTGTCCAAAGGGAAAGTAATCATATTTAAGTTATGAGCGTTGTGCTTATAATAGGTTTAAATGGGAAATAAAATAGCTTTAATGTAAAATGATTACTTTCCCTTTGGGCCACGTTTGTCATTTTGCAGTAGAGAGTACTTTTGACAGTGGTAACGAAGAGAAGTTTGGTGTTTCTAATACATTAATCCTTTATACATAACACTGTTAAAGCTCAGTATAATGCTAGTGCCTTACATAACTTACTGTGTTGGAGGTGCAGCTTCCATTACAGCAGATTATTTTTCCACGCATACTCCATTTTCAGGTTTTGAGCATCCATCTCCTACATGACTTTTATATAAGTCCGGACAGCTAGGTGCCTACTTGCATGCATATTTTTGCATTATATGCACCCGTGCATGATAAGTGGACTAGAAATTCAATTTCTTAACAATTATCTGGTTAATAACCATTCCTAATTGTGGGTTGACACAATAGTGAGCTAGTAGTGGGACTGTGGTGGCCTAGTGGTTCAGGTACTGGACTATGGACTAGAAGGTCCAGGGTTCAAATCCACCTTTGCCACAGTTGGGTCCCTGAGCAAGGCCCTTAACCCACAATTGCTTGAATTGTATTGGATTGTAAGTCTATAATAATTTTAAGTAGCAACGGATAAGCGTGTCTGCTAAATGGCATAAATATAAATAAGCTATTAAAATTAAGTAAAAAACTGGTATATGTGGCTAATATGAATGAAATGTTCCTACCCACAGGTGTTTGTTAATTTTGCCAAGGAACAGATGGATGACAATGGTCAGCTTAATGAAGTGGTTACATACAGTGGATCAGAGACAACTCCGTCATTCAGACCTCAACAATCCAGTCAAACTGTGCAACCTCACCCTATGCAATCCTTACCTTCTCTCCCACCTTCTCCTGAAACCTACAGATCATCTTCTCCAGTCCAGGCATCCCAATCACAATGCCAATTCCAACCTCAAGCAAGCTCAAAGACTAAAGAGAACAAACATAATGAACCTTCTGGAACAAAGCGACCTCAGCTGATACAGATGAATCCTTTAGTGGATTCAACAGTTAATGGATCACAGTGCTCAGGGGGAGAAAATTCTCAGGGCAAAGACATTGCTAATCTGTTTCTAGTCAATACTTGAGACAGTTTGCAGTTTAGGTATCTGTCTCTCTGTTGCTCTCCATGTACATTTGCATTCTTTTTTAAATCTGTAGCCATTTGAACCTTTCAAGTATTGAGACATTCAAAGTACTCTAGATACCACACAGTAAAATACTAAGGATTCAGCCTTCAAATACATGCAATGAAGAGTTAACAGCATTTACAGTTAAACAGTTGTTAAACAAATAAATAAATGTTTGTTTTCATGTTTTAAATCTATCATCAAGTTCATCACTTCATCTCCAGTCAAGTTTTAATCATTCTCAGTCAAGAGCTTTGTGTTTTCTGAAACCGATTACCATTGTTTATCTGGATTTTTTACAAACCATTGTTTATCACTGTTTAACATCTGTGTGTAATGGTATTATACCTGTGCTAAAATTATCTATTGATAGCTCTACTCAGGAAAAACCTTGCAGCCTTGGAGGTGTGAATTGAGTGCAGATCACTTCCATAATTGTCTTCGCTACACAGCAAATGGACATAAATGGTCACATTGTGCAAGAAAGGTAACTTCCCCACATATTGGCACATTCTGTCATATTATGTTAAATTGTTCACTTAAGTAACTAACTTTGCAATATTATTTGTTTTCAAACAGTACACATAATGTACAAAAGCTGTCTTTATTTGTTCTACATTTATCTATCCATCCATCCATCCATCCATTATCTTCCACTTAATCCGCACGGGGTCACAGGCCAGCCGGTTCCCACCTGGCAACTCTGGGTGCAAGGGCAGCAACCATCATAGGGCACACACACAGTCACACGCTAAGGGACATTTTTAGATACATCAATTGACCTAGCACGCATGTCTTTGGACTGTGGAAGGAAACTCGAGTCCCCAGAGTAAACCCACACAGATACAGGGAGGACCCAGGATGCTCCAACCTGGGATTGAACCCGGGACCTTCTTGCTGTGAGGCAGCGGTGCTAGCCACCGATCCACCATGCTGCCCATTTCTACATTTATATCGTTTTAAAATGTATTGGGTCTTACATTTATTTATCTATTATGCATTTCTCTCAAATGCACTTTGGTATACAAGTTGTTGAAAATCCATACTGCTGAAATGTTGATGTTATGCAGAACCTGTGTCTGATACAGTCTTTACTGCACTCATGCTTTGTAATATGTCATTATAATGTCTATGAAAGCTTAAAATTATCCTGTGGTATGTACTGCATGTACTATTTATTTTAAATGTTGCTAAAAATATGTTATGATAATTATGTAATAAATGTATGAGTGGAAGTACTGTGAAATTTTCTTCATGTGGATTTTAATTTGCACATTTGTTTAGAATGACAAATACCCTGCATATTTCCTTCCTTAAAGTGCTTAGTCTTTTAAAAGTTATTACTAATTATCAGGCTTAAAGTTGAAGTGCTTGAGTGATACGTAGTTGCACAGAAGTAAAAAATCTGAACGTACCAGTCATACTTAATTCAGAAGTCAATTATCATCCAATCACATTTTAGATTTTATGTATTAAAATGAAGTCTGAAAACTGCTGATTTCCATCAGCTTCAATGGCTGAGAGTGGCTGAGAGCTTTGAATGATGACTTTCCAAACCCTGCAATGGGCTGGTGTGCCCTCTCTATGGTGTACCTCTGCTTAGGACAGAGAATTCTGAGTTAATCTGTCTTCCAGTGTGACCCTGACCAGGACAAGTAGTAGTAAAACCAGCTGATTACTCATTTCCATTTTATTTCTTTGAAAAAATACCTTGCTCACTGCTCCTATATTGTAGGCTTACGTTCAGAAAGATTAATTATTTCTGGTTTATGTATAGACCAACAATAAAACTATAAGCTTGTTTTGCTTGTTGCAATAGTGTTTCACTGTATGCTGTATGCAAATATACTACTCACAAAAATTCTAAATTAAATATACCAGAATGAAACCTCTCCTATTTTATCTGAGCAGTGAAATAATAATAGCAACAATAATAATACAATTATAAAGCAAACAAAACATAATATATGAAATGCATTTAAATAAAAGTAATTACTGATCAAATTAATTGATCAAATAAAATGAGGGTGGCTCTGTCAGTAGCGCTGTTGTCTTACAGCAAGAAGGTACTGGGTTTGTTTCCAGGTGAGGCGGTCTAGGTCCTCTCATTGTCCGTGTGGGCTTCCTGTCTCCATGTGTTCATGTTTCTAAAGTGCCATGTGTGCATTAATGTGCATTAAATAAAACTGCTTTAGTATAAAATAATTTAAAAAAATTATAAAATGACTTGCTATATCATATATTGCTTTTAGTTCATCAGGTCTAACTAAATGCAGTCACACAAAAATGTGCTGTGGCAGAGTAGATATTACATGTTTACTTTAGACAGCAATAATGAGACTTGACTACATCAGTTAAGCTTCATTCTCTTTGAGCACCTCTGATAGAATAAGTGTAATTGCACTGCAATTTTCCCTGCCATCAGTCTGGTCACTCTGACCTCTCTTTGAACATTTCCATCACTGTGACAGTAGTTCAAAACGATTTAAAATGTTCCTTAAAAGTGCTGCGGTAGGGTGTATCACCTACACTTTATTCTCAGGATGGAGCAATTGTGCTCTGGTGAATCATAAGCAGAACAGATTTCATCTTAGACTTAAAATGAAACTTGAGTATCTGTAGTGGGATGGGATTTTTGTGCAAAAAAAAGTTATTCCAGTAGACTGAAGATGAATTTATATGATAACCAATTTCTTTATAGAGCATGTTTTCATCATCTTATACGTTCAAATGTTTCCTTTAACTGGCTGTGTGAGGACAGTGGTTGTGAGTTTAAATGTAGTCTTCTGAACTTCAGTTACTGATCTTAATTTGAAGTCGCTCTGTTTAAGGTGTCCGGTGTCAGCTCTTCTCCTTTTGGCTGCTGCTGTTTGAGGTCCCCATATCAGATCTGACTCACATAATAAACCTTACTCTGGTTTTACTCTTGGTGCTACTTAATCAAGGAGAAAACTGGAGTACCTAGAGCAGTAATGCACCAAGTATAAGAGTGCCAACTGCCATTAAAGCGATTGAAGAAGAAGAGTACCTAGAGATGACCCACATAGACACAATGAGAATGTGCAAAGTCATCATAGGTAGAGTCTGAACTAAGGAATCAAATCAAGGAGCTGTGAGACCTAAATAATATCTAGCCAGCTGTGCTCGTGAACCAACGGCTACTCTTCACTGATAGATATAAATTGTTCAGGGGTCTTTGTCAATGTCATTATGTGCTGTGGATGGTCCACTTTCTGTTTTTTCACATTTTAAAATGTGAAGAAATGATTTGCCAACTTTGATGGTAATATTGGCAAATTTACACAGAGTCCTGACCCTAACTCATGTTTAATACTGTATTAATTGGAATGCCAGTCATGAGTGGCTCTAGTTCTCTAAAAGCAAGAAAAACTTTTTCCACCATTAGTGCGCAAAAATGAACAAGCAACTACGTGACCAGCTAAACAGGTAATTATGGTTTGTCCATAAACATTTCCCCTTATATTGAATTTGCAATATTGACCAAGCTGTATTGTACACAATCTGGCAACCACCCCTGCAGTAGACGCTACCAGTCTAGCTAGTTGCGTCAGCTATAGTTAGCTTTTTTGAGGCTAACTTTGTTTATCGGGCTACTTGTTTACATTTATTAATATAATCATCGTTCACTCGTGTTTTTAGCTCGAGGATTGCGAGATGGTTGTACTTAACAATGGAGACAACTACGAAGACCAAGACATAATGTGAGTATTTTATAAACTGTTTGCCTAAATATAGTATGCTATGTAGTATATCTGTTAACCCGAATCTTATCGTTAGCTAGCATAGCTATCTGGGCTGGTATGACATCAGATCGATGCATCTGTTGCAGATGAGTACGAATTGTGTAAAAAATCAGATTAAAAGATTTCTTAAGGTTTGTGTGTTGTGTAAAATTTCAGAGTACTTAATTATCCATCACCATTTTAAATGTAAACATGTAACGATAGCCGACCTAGTTACCCAGCAAACATGTCTGTAAACACATTGACAGTCTGTATATGCTGTCATGAGTTTAAATAATAACAAAAAAGCGTATGTGCCTAATCACGATTTAAATAAGCGGTTCCCTTTGCAATCATTTATTATTAAACCTGTTATGCTTAGGGACATCTTGCATTTATGAATTTATCTACTCATCGGCCATTACATGCACCTTGTTAGTATCGGATTGGGTCCGATATTGTTACCTTCAGAAGTGCCTTAATTATTCGAGACATATTGGCATGATAATATCACACAGTTTCTGAAGATTTGTCATCTGCACATCCATGATGCCAATCTCCCGTACCACCACACCCAAATGTACTCATTAGATTGAGAGCAGGCCATTTTGAGTACAGATAGCTCATTGTCATGTTGAAGAACAGTTCAGTTTGAGATTTGAAATCATTTGTGGCATGGCTGGACACAGGATAGACATGGTCAACACCGATACCGTATGGTGTGCTATTTTAAACAATGCGAAATTAGTAGTAAGGGGCCCAAAATGTGGGAAGAACATTCCCCACACCATTGTACCACCAGCCTCATACAAGGCAGGATGGGTGCATGCTATCACAATGTTTACTCTCAACTCTTACACTAGCTTTCAAATGTTGCAGTAAAAATTAAGACCAGGCAATGTTTTTCAAGTCTTCTATTGTGTTTTGGTGAGCCTCTGCAAATTGTAGCCATGGTTGCCTGTTGTTCGCTGACTGGAGAACACATGGTGTGGTGTTCTGCAGTTGTAGCCCATCTGCCCTTAGGTTGGACGTGTTGTGCATTTAGAGATGCTTTTCTGCATAACTCTATTGTGATGAGTGGTTATTTGAGCTACGGTTGCCTTTCTATGAGCCATAACCAGTGTGGCTGTTCTACTCTGACCTCCAGTATCAACAAGGCATTTTTGGGCCCTGAGAACTGCCACTTACTGGATAGATGGATGTCTCTTTTTCGGGCCACTCTCTGTAAACCTGTGTGTGAAAATTCCAGTATATCAGCTGTTTCAGAAATATGCTCAGGGCCAAGAGTTAACTCTGTGACAGCTCCTGGAGAAGATTCAGTTGATCATTCTACTCTCTCAGACACAACTATTTGAACCCTGTATGTGATGCCAGACCCAGCCAGAAGGCATCACCAGGAACCAAGTCCCGGCAGATTTGGGCTAGTGTATAAGAGTGCTGCACCTCTTCCTGCTTTTTTGCATTGCGTAACCATAATTTCCTAACATAATACCACATTAGAGTCTCATCTAATGCTTGATCATATAGTAATACAGAACAATGAACCTGAGAGACTTCTCTTTACATACATACATTTTTCAGTTTAGTGACATCTACTATGGCCATATAAAAAATCTTGATGCTGTGCTCATTGATTTATTTTGTTTTGATTTGGATGTATGTTTTGGAGCATTACCATGCTGGCAGACTCTGCTATGACCCAACTATAGCGTTCTGTCAGAGGCAGCTTTGTTTTCATTAAAAATTCTTTATACATTATGAAATCCAGTCAACGTTGAAATGGCGTGTAGTGAACAAGAAGTGATTATGTTTGTTGTCAGATGAAATAGGTAAGAAGTCTTTCTTGTGACATGCCTTACAAATAAATATTTTATTGGCGTGAAGGTGGCATCTGTTAACACAAAAAATCTCTATGTTTTTTACTGTGATTTTATCAGTTAGGTCACAATATGCGAGGCACCTAAACCCTCTTTCTACATAATTTGGACTACGGCTATGCGATTTAACCAAAATCTTTTAATCCCGGTTGCTTCAGGCATTGGCTTATCCAATTGAAATGTAGTACCAGAACAGTATGTTTTAAGAAATGTCTTTGTAAGTCAGCACTTCATTATTTTAAAAGTATATACTTAACCTGTGAATCTTAAAACATGGTCAAAGTTACTTGGGTTCCCTTATTTATTTATTCTCATGTTGTGTTGTGTACTGTACACATTAACTCGGCCAGTGTTTGTGTGATTTTACGCATTATGCTGCTGCCACATGAGTACTGAGTAGATCTACAGGGGTTCCAATTGAAACGGTACAGTAGCTCACAGCAGCTCACAGCCTGTGTATGTGATACCCTTGCTGGTCAGAGTTAATAATACATGTTAGCTCGTAGTTCTGTCAGTCATAAACAGAAAGCATGTGGGTTACTGTTGAACAGAACAAGGAACTTTTAACATCGGATATTTCAGTGGAATATCATCTGACTAGAAAAGATTACAGAACCATGTTGGATGCAAATCCATTGCTGAGTTTGGACTTCAGCAATCCACTATCAGATCAGTTATTTGGAAAGGGAAATTTTCTGTTATTCATCTGTTACTGTACAGTTTGTGTAGGTGCTCTATTCCTTCATCAGTGCTCACAGGATGCTGGTGACTGGACTATTTAAAGCCTGGTTTATGCTTCTCCGTCAAGTTGACGCAGCACGGTTGCGTTGCCGTGAACCCCTTTCCCTCAAATTTTCTACTCACACATCCAAACGATTGGTCCACTTTAGATAATTTCCAGCACTAAACTTTTCTGGTCTGTTCTGTATACAAGACGCCAAATTGTATACAAGACCCGTAAATTCTAGCTACATTTGCATCACGAGATGGCTCAAGTTGAGGAGCATCTGACTGAAGAAGTGAAGAAGTATAAGGACAGGCAGAGTTCCTACAATTCGTGGAGGGAGATCACACAAACCATATGTGTTCTAGGGTGTACATACCTTTGAATACCTATCTTTCGTTTACCCAGCATTTTTTTTATTATAAGCTTTTGTTGTTTGTTATTTATCAGCTCCAACTCCATCAACATAAGCGTTGCCATTGCCACTGCGTCAAAATAAATAATATTAATATTACTCCTAATATTCCTTAGCATTGTGGTAGTGAATTACTTTGCTTCGCTGTGACATCAACACAGAACAATAAATTAAAAACTACAGCGTCGGGGTGACCGCGTTGTCTTCATCAATGTTACAGCAGTGCTGAGAATGATCCACCACCCAAATAGTAGTTGATCTGTGATGATCCTGTGACAGTCCTGACCATTAAAGACCAGAGTAAAGGGGACTAAAAGAGTATGTAGAGAAATAGACTAAATACAGTCTGTAATTGTAGAACTGCAAAGTGCATATATGGTAAGTGGAACTGATTAAATGAGTGTAGAAACAAGGACGTGTATGTACTAAAGTAATTGATTTCTTAAACAAAAGGCCATATTGTTGATTGTTTTAAAGAAGTTTTATCATAGTTTTCTTAGTTGACTGACTCTTTTGGTTAGCAGCATAGTTTTACAGCCCTGTCTGAAGCCTTTCACTTAAGCTTCTTTATGCGTAAAACATGTTAATTCTTCTGTAAAGAACTGATAACTGATTTGGTCACTATTTAAATGGAACTCGGCCCTCAGGTTAGAAACCGTTAGGAATTGTGAATGTTTTGGGTTTTTTTTAAATTGTGATGTTGTATTTTTGAGTTGTGGAGTTGAGATACACAAATGCTTATGCATGGGCATGTCCCCCTCTTTTTAATCTCTCAGCTTCATAGAAGAGCGTTGCTCTTCATTGCCCAGCTCTCCTGCCAAACGTGTCTCTCCAGCCAAAAAGAAGCAGTTCTTTATAAGCCAAGCCATACGCAACTCTGACCTCACACACAAAGCAAAGGGTAGAAAGAGTCTGAGAAGACAGGAGAACAGTAAGTGCTCCGTGTTGAAATAAAGTTCATGAAGGTGCAGCTGGTTGTGGAATCTTTGCATTAGAGCAAATAAGGCATGCTTGCATTCAATGGTATTCATAGTTACATAAGGATACTACTTTTTAAAAAATTCTCTTTCCAACTTTATTAATTACATAGCTCGCTACCTGGATAATCTTTTGGAACGAGACGAGTGCTCCAAAGATGATGCTGAAGCCAGTGAGACTGCCTCACCCACTGTGTTTACTGAAGCTTGCACTAATGGAAACTATGTAGAGGTACAGCAGCCTGGTACAGGGATTTTAGTCAAATATGTAATAGTGTTTTTAAAGTAGCCTTTCGCATCTTTCTCAGTACTGGAGTGACTTCATGAACCACTCAGGGGAGGAGCAGGAAAAAGTGCTGGCCCTGCTGGAGAAAGGGTCGGTGAGACAGAGAAACTACAGCAAGGCTCCTAAAGACCAGAGAGAGTGTGAGACAACATCAACATGAATACGGCACATATGTAATGTAGCTAATTGTTGTTACTAAGGGTTTGCACTAGAAACTAGAAAATTCCACGACTGGGCATAACTCTCAGTTGCTAAGAGGAGAGGACCCAGGGGTCTCTTGGGGAGTTTTCCTTTTCCACTCTCACTTCTGGTTTGTTCAATTAGGGTTTAGGTTCAACTTTTGTAAAGCTGCTTTGAAGCAGTATGCATTGTACAACGTACCATGCAAATCATTTGAAGTTAAATTTAGTTTAGATTGTAATTCAGTTTGGGGGAAATGTGTCTGTAGAAATGTCTGGTCAATGATCATTTCTGTTTCATCAGTAAACCCTGCCTTCACTGCTCAGGAATGTTTCCAAAGAATTGATAGGAAACTACGTGCATCATTGAAACGGAAACATATACCAATGGTGAGTCCTACTTTTAAACTTTTTTTGTGTTAAACTGGTGTTCAGTTCAAGCAGTACTGGGTAGCCATATGTTACAAGTATTTTAACCCTTTCTTGTTTAAATACTAAAGGGTACACTGGAACTTTTGGAGAATGATCTGCTAACCTTCTTTGAAGCTCATCCCCAGTCCATATATGTTACAAGGCTAGAGAGCAGGTATGGTAATAGTGGCACAAAACTAAATATACACTGATGAGCCAAAACATTATGATCACCTGTGAATTTAGGTTGGCAAGATGTGTCAGATTAATGCAGTTTTCCAGCAGAAACTTGCCCAATGCTTTTGTTTTTTTTTGTACAGTGATATCCCAAAATGAAAATCTGTACTGCCTCAAAGTTACCCAGTTGTAGCATTACTCCAGTCAGAATTTCAATTCTACAGGTGAATCGATCTTCATTAAAGAGGATAATAACGTTCAACAAAGATAGAAATTAAGGTAAATTTGCCATAAACTGTCACATGACGGTGTCGCAGTGAGCAATGTAGATTTACCATTTCAAATACAGCCTCTGACTCATGCCTTTGGCGTTTTTCAAAGTCTCTTAGGTCTTGACACCTGCCCTTTCTGTAACATTTAACACGTTTGTAATGAGATAATCATCACTTTGCTTATGTAATATGTGAGTGATAAATGGTTTGGCTCATTGGTGTATTAAGCTGATCTTATACACTGATATGCTTTGTTCATTTGTTCATATGTTTATACTCAGTTTTGAGAGGCTGTTGCTTCATGCCGT
This sequence comes from Parotocinclus cesarpintoi, assembly GCA_034780495.1. NCBI lineage: Eukaryota > Metazoa > Chordata > Actinopteri > Siluriformes > Loricariidae > Parotocinclus > Parotocinclus cesarpintoi. The sequence goes on along the minus strand of JAUZSV010433612.1, from coordinate 6,839 downwards.
TTGCCAGTACATGGACCTTGCCTCAGCCAGTAAGTAGATCAGGTTGTTGATACGACGTTTGGTTGTTTCTGCTTTACCCTTTGTTCCAGAAACAAAACCTACTTTTGCCACTAAGTTGTATTAGAAGATTTAAAGCAAGATTTAAACCCATTCAGCTGTTCAGATTTGTGGGAACTGCTTTCTATTGTGTGCATTAGAAAGCACACAATTAGAAAAATTCTTTTTAAAAAGATATTTGTCTCTAAATCATAATGAGTTGGTTCATAACATATCTGTAGCTTAATGATAAATCATATTTATAAAAATATAATTGTGTATTCACAGCAAACAATTGTAATTTTGAATTTGTTGGTTAAAGAGTGCATGTTCTGGGATTTTTGTTGCTAATTTAAATCCTTTTTATCCCTGACCAGTAGAAAAAGTACAGATAACTCAGTGCTGGGTTTGGCACACAGGGGTAATAGATCTATTCAGTCTCTCTTGGTTGTATTTTGACATAATTATATGCTTTGTTGTGCTTTTGGCTTCAGCCGAAAATTAACCAGCATGCCTTTTTTGTCATAGGTACTGACTGTAATGGAAAGCGGCAAACAAAGGTGCAGAACAAACAAGAGGAATTCTTCCGTCCTTCCCCATTGCTCTCAGCTTACTTGGAGCAGAGAAGCTAAGAATGGTCACCTGAATTGGCCAGTACAAATTTTAGAAGCAGTTTAAAATAAACAAACATGGTACCAATTTCAAAAGAGAGGCTTGTTTAGGTAAGAGGGGGTAGCCCTGTTTTTTAATACTCTCATATACAGCTACAATGGTCAGTTTCTGGATAGTGGAAGAGAATACGAGTGATAGTGTATACTGGAAATACTTCTAAATAGGTAATTAATTTATTTGATTAAAAAGCCCATAAGATACAGTCTAAATTTAAATATATTGGATGTGTTGTTTTGTCCTTGAGGTTTTTCTTTTTGCAATATGATTTTTCTTCACTACAGAATTAGATCATACCTATAATTTATTTTCTAAAATACAGTTACTATCATTGACTCTTCATAATACCAAATATTTTGACAACAGCAATTAGGCTGAAAAGTACTTGTGCTGAATGATCTCTTTCATTATATAGGCATATAAAAATTTGCAGCTAAACTGGTTTGCCAAATGCTTTCTGATAACAGCTTTGTGTGTCTATACCAAACAATTGAACAGCTGATTTTTGTTCAAGCACATTGCTTCTGCTTTCTAAAGACCAGAGTAGTGTTCTGCCAAATTATTCCTTTCTTTGCCCAGTTTGGAGCAGGACGATCTAGCATATGTACTGGCCAAATGAAGACTTGGACTTTATAAATTACTTGTGCTAATAAGGTTTGAGTTTATTCAAACTTAATAAAATGTTATAATAAAATACCCTAACATCAATCAATGTCAACACACTATCAATAAAGCCAGCATGTAAGGGTGCTTGAAAGTATGAGAACCCTTTGGAATTTTCTATATTTCTTCATACCGTGACAAATACTGGAAAATTATCAAATGTTCCATATCAGTGAGTGGCAAAAACCTTTGGAATTAAATAGTTCATTAAGTGTTCTCAATTAATGAAATGGCAATGAGGAATGAGTGGGTTTGCATGGTAAGATAAATGCAAATATGCAAAAATGCAGTGTACATGTACTTTCACTTTTATATGACTGCAGACAGTATGAACCCAGGATATTAAATGTTATGCTTGATCTGCTTTGTTTAATTTGTTAATAAACATTTATTTGGAAAAGGTTACAAAACCATACAAGTTTAGACTATCAGTTCACAGTCAGTGTACAAATGGAAATAATTAAATACAATTGGTACCCTCCCAGGAGTGGACAGAGATCCAACAGCATGACATTCTAGCAATTTGTGAGGTTACAGCAGAAAAAATGTTAACTTCTAAGCAACTAAAGGCCTCTCTGACATTGTCTGATGCTGTTGTTGAGCCTAGTATTTGGACTAAATGAATTTAAATGATATATAAATATACTGCTCAAAGAAATCAAGGGAACACTTGGAGCTACATTGTGTTGTTTAAGTGTTTCCTTTATTTTTTTTAAGCAGTGTATATATAATAATGGAAAAATTAGTATGTTTGTCCATTAACTAAAACTCACAAGAACATGGGTAATGCAGCAATAAATGTAAGCACATAAATAGTTAGAAAACAATGGGTAAAAAACAATAATGTTAGTCTAAGTTCTAAACCTAGTTCAATAAGACCTGTTGAAAGACCTGAAGTGAACAGTTCATGTGTCAAGTTTATTTGTCACTATACATTGTAGCAGGTACAATATACAGTGAAATTGGAGCCACCAATGTGAGGAAACCCACCAGCATCCCAAAGATAAAGATGTGCTTTAGAGAGGAATAGGTTCAAATTCCTCCTCATTAATGTGCAGCACTGACCAACAGTTACGGAAACATTTTAGTTACAGTTGTTGTTGCACAAGGGGGTCACACCAGATACTGAAAACAAAGGTTCGCATACGTTTGCCACTCACAGATGAGATTAGATTGTTTTCCATAATAAATGACCAAGTGCAACATTTTTGTTTTATTATTAATTTGTTTTTCTTCATCTAGTTTTGAGAACTTGTGTGCAAATGTGATGTTTCAGGCCCTATTTATTCAGAAATATGAAAAGTTGTATGGAGTTTACAAATTTTCAATCACCACTATTTACAGATGTAGTAATAATTGTAGGTGTGAACCGTTTTCCTTATTTAACTTCTGTACTGTATTGCTGAAGAATTGGCATTCTTATTCTGTTAAATGAATTTATTATGCCTCCGTTTTCCTCGTTAGGTTCTGTATGATAGCAGAAATGCTGCCGTGCTCGGTGCTGTTTTTGTGTTTTTTAAAGTCAAGTCACGGTCCTTAAATTGCACAAATTGGCCATACAGTCTTCAGTCTGTACTAATAATAGTGCTGCTCCGATTATACTGTGTGTAGACACATTCTAAAAAGATAAAATAGCCTTTAAGGAAACATCCAGGACCTGAAGTATTATTATCTTTTGCCCTGTTGTTACAGTCTTGTCATCTGTTATAAAATGCCATGACACTGCCAGATGACAACTTGCACTTACAACTATGCCTAACTTATGCATGCCCGTCCTTACTTTACTTTTTCCATGTACAATACATTTATTGGCTTTTATATAGGTTTACATTGTGCTGTACATGTATGGAGACACTTGATCACTGGCCAGGTGGTGTTTCTTACCAAAAGTGTGTGATTGCTCATTTTCTCAGGCGACAACCCTTGTGAATGTGGATTTCTACACACAGTGAACACGTTTTCATTCACGTCAAGCCAAGTATCCAATTGCCATAAGTTACAGATGCTGGGCTTTTGGCGCTTTTTAGTATATTTACGTCTTTATTATTATATTTAATATATTTGGTAATGCTTGTTAGCTTAATATGCCACAGGCATTAGGAAGCTTAGGAAGCTTACATTGTGTGTCTGTAGTTGTTTGTAGGCTAAGTGGTAATATGACTGATTACTAGTTTGATGATTTTCAAGATCACGTTTATGACCATTGAGATGTATGTGCAAGTTGAATGTCTGTATCTAAACACTTGAATAAACGCAGAAGCAAAGTCTTGCATGTGTGTTGTGTCATCGCAACTATGACTTTAAATTACATGTCAGTGTCAAGTGAGCTTGTTATTATAGGTGCACTAACCAAGAAGCAGCTGTTGGAGTCAAATGTAGCTGTATATGTATTAATTTAATGTTGATTAAATGTAAATGGTTACAGCATTAAAGAAAAAGGATAAGGTTATTTGGGATTGAAAGGATACTCTAGTACCCTGTTAGGCCATCTCTAGCCTCAATACAGGATAAGATGCAATCTGGTGGAAACATTCTTGCTGTGCTTGAGCGAGCATTATCCTGCTGAAAACTGCCTGTTAGAAGACCTGCCATGAGAGGCAACCTGTAGCCCTGGGGCCACATATCGTGGAGTGTCCCTGGTATCACTACTAGGTTTGGCCAACTCTTGTGATGGCTCACCAGGTCATCACACTAGCAGTAGGGACAATGTGTAGCTCCTCAGCAAAAGCAGGATTGGAGAGCTTAACACAAGGCCTTCATACTCAAACCTGTCTGTCATCAGATTCCAAACAGAACATGGATTCATCACTAAAGATGATACAACTTCTGTCTCTAGCAGCCCAGGTTTCTCATTCATTATGCCACTGCAACTGAACGCAATGGTGGTTAGCTAATGCTGCTCCCCAGATGGGCTACAATAGAAGGTGCCGCTCCTATTAATTAAGAACTGCCAACTGAGTGCACAATTTGTACTGGCTCACCAAAATTGGACAATAGAATTTTGGAATGTCGCCTATTCCGAAAAGTGGGTAAAGGTTAAAGCACATCTGTGAAGGGCACACAGTAAACCAAGAAAATGATGTCTGTCATTGCCAGCTTTCTGCTGCTCCATCCAACTGGATTTTTGATTGTAATCCTCTTATTTTAATATAGAATTTGTTTCTATGGTTAAATGTTCCAGCAATGATGGCAAGCCGCTTTGATTTAACTGGCTTTAACAAAACTCCAGGATCTGGAGAAAACCCACATAAATACGGGAGAACATGCAAACTCCACACAGGCAGAAACCGGGCAGGACTTGAACCTGGGTTCCTGGAGCCGTGAGCGTTTACCAAGACCTACAACGTTGCTGCAAAATAGAGGAGTATGATCTTTGAAAGACAAAGGAAAAGAAAATCCAGACTTGATAATAATAACAACATTAATACAATTATTTATTAGGTTAAAATATCTAATATACAATTCAATAATTCAATTTGCAATGAAGTTCTACATTCAATAAGGAGTATCTTTGTGCCAAATGTATACATTTGAATTGAGCGCGTGTGCTTTTACTTCAGTACAGATGCTCGCGCGGGTTTCGTGAGTATAAAAAGCTCGGAGGCTGCTGGACTGTGGCGCAGAAGAGTGAGCTGAGATGGCGATGCCTCCACGTTACAGCAGCGTTGTCACACAGCCTGTCAGTAGTTTCCTTACACCATTAATGCTGGTAACACGTTTCGTTTAGAGTTTCACCATGAATATGACAATTAATTCCACCAACGATTCGTATTATGCTCCGTATGAGGAGGTCACTTTTATCCCAGCTGTACCGTTTCTAGTGGACGCCTGGCTGGTGCCTCTAGTCTTCGCGTTCATTATGCTGGTGGGATTGATTGGAAACTCGCTCGTCCTGCATGTCATTTCAAAGCACAAGAAAATGTGGACTGCAACAAACTTCTACATAGGTGAGTCGTCTATAAACGTTTATGTACTACAATTAGTAGGTATGATGTAAACTGTATATAAACTAGTCACCCTCTGTTATAACTGAATGAAAATGCAATAACCTTGCATTAAGCTTTAGCCTGTGCTACGAGTCTATCTAAAGCATCTCTCCTGATAGATGTCATGTTCTGTGGCTGTTGGTCCAGATGCCGTGTTGACAGAGTGGTGCGTGGGTGCAAAAAGTGTTTGGAATGTAGTACAATTGTATGCAACACCTGGACCTTATGTTAAATTGCATTGTTTCTCAATGCAGCTAACCTGGCAATGACAGACATCACTTTCTTGGTTTGCTGTGTGCCCTTCACGGCTGTGCTTTATCCTTTACCCAGCTGGATCTTTGGAAATTTCATGTGCAAATTTGTCAGCTACATCCAGCAGGTGAGCTTTGGTTCTAGTATATAAGGTAAATATAACCCTAACCCTAACAAAATGTAAGGTCACAGTGGTGTATAATAGTGTTGATGTTTCTCAATGAATTACGTATATATTATATCCAGGTCAATAAACCAAACCATAGCTCTGCATAATTATTTTAGCACTGTATAGTTTCCTGTTTAAACTGCATCAATAATGACTATATATTCAAATGTACAAGCAAACGCAAATTAATGTAGCTTAAATACAGATACGATTGTTGTTCCAGTGGTACAGGCTAAACTGAACTAATGTTTATCAGAATCACATTGATGAATCTTCAGTACACCATGACTTTACAGTTTCACCCTAATGCACGTCATTATCCGTTATCCTGTAACTGCCATACTGACAGTTGTCTACTACACAGATAATATAATGGGGCAAACCTTATTTATTATAACATGCATTAATATGAATCAAAGAACAACATATTAATACACCAATGTTCTTTACATCTATTCTAGGTATCTGCTCAGGCCACTTGTATGACTTTGACAGTGATGAGTGTGGACCGCTGGTATGTCACAGTGTATCCACTGCGTTCTCTGCAGTATCGCACACCAAGAGTTGCCATCATGGTTAATCTGGGAATCTGGATAGGTCTGTAGCTTTCTCAGAATTATAAATCCATGTAGTGCTATATATTGTGGCGTGCACTATGCTCAGATTGGGGTTACCGGGTCACACTCATGAAGTCAGATCTGGGGTTTGTCGGCACACACCTGAAGGCTGGGCAACCCACATAACCCGGTTGTGATCAACCTGAATTGGCAGCAGGGAACCATGTTGTGGGCTTACCAGCCACAAGGTGAAGGGTGGGAATAGGGCGCAATACTAGCCAGGTAGAAGGCATGAGATGAAATATCCAGAGATAGACAAGAACCTAAAAATGGAAACTAGGTTTAAACAACGTTGGATGTCACTTTGCTAGTGAGGATAGACTTGTGGTATGTGAGATGGAAATGTATGGTCTAGAGCTTGTATGCGAAAGACAATAACATAGGCTTCATTGTTAATTTCTCGGTTGAGGGGAATCTCTTTAATATCCTGGAGTTTCGCAAGGAAAC
>JAUZSV010433601.1:0-10175 GCA_034780495.1 Parotocinclus cesarpintoi | reverse complement strand
CCGGTTTCCTCCCACAGTCCAAAGACATGCATGTTAGGTTAATTGATTACTCTAAATTGGCATTGACTTGTGTGTATGTCTGTGTCTGTGTCTGTGTCTGTGTCTGTGTGTGTGTGTGTGTGTGTGTGTGTGTGTGTGTGTGTGTGTGTGTATATTTATATATATATGTGTATATATGTATGTGACTGGTGTTGAGATGAACTTGTGTATGGCTATAACCTTGTGTGTGTCGTTTACATGGCCACTGATGGCGACGTTAAGAAACCAAAGAAATAAATAAATACTATGCAGGAATGCAATAATACACATAAATACGCAAAATTCACATCAATCAGTAACTGTATTGTGAATTTTTACTTTAGATTTTCCCACAGCAGGCGTTCCATCTTAAAAGGAGGAACTTAGAACGTGGAAGAACTCGTTTCTGTTTTTCACTTCCAGCACACTATGAAATAAATTTCATATACATTAATGACTGTAATTAAATAAATTGCCTAATCTTAATAACACACATTACATTTTACTACTGATTTTGCCCAACTGTAGTTTAAACTAAGTATTAAAAGTCAGTTTAAGATAAGTTACGCACAGATATATCCATTATACAGGGTGAGTCAAAAGTCTCAGGACTATGTATTTCAGAAATAAAAGGGAAAGTGACATATTTAAATACTTGGTGAGGGGGCCTTTAGTTTAGGCTATGTCCAGTACATAGCCGTCATCTTAAAAGCCACCATTTTGGCTTAAGGGAAAGTTTTTCCCAATGGGAAGGTGGTCATGTAACGTATCAAAGAAGGCCGAAATTGTCTGAAGAGAACGATTGCGACTCGATCAGCTCTTGTGGTTTAAAAGCTGTTGACGACATGACACGTAGTGGTCATCCGAAGATCCCTTCCGATGAATAAACCTTACCTATGTTTTTGGCAACCTTTGCATAAAGTCCATAACGCAGCACACGATGTGTCCTGTGACTTCTGACTCGCCCTGTATAGTAAACCTCTCAGATTACGATTAATTCAACTTGTAATGGATTTGTCCAAATGTATCCCCATCTTAAATCACGGCTACTTGTACTTGAAGGAGCATAATTGACTGGGGTGTGATGGCCTAGTCGTTAAGGTACTTATACGGGACTATGGACCAGAAGGTGTAGGGTTCAAATCCCACCTCTGCCAAGCTACCACAGATGGGTCCCTGAGCAAGACCCTTAACCCAAAATTGAATTGTAAGACTGTACGAGTGATGAATAATTTTTCTGTGCGCTAACGTGTTAACCTCTCATTCAGGGACGTACATTCCAAAAAAGGAGGTGGCCGTACTGGAGACGATCAAAGCCACAGTGATCCGGGAAAACCAAGCCATTCGCCTCCGAGCTCGCAAAGAAGGCGTGGACCGCAGTGGAGTCCGAAGAGTGACAGGTCAATTTTCTTTTAACTTTTTTAAAAAATTTGTTTAGGCCAAACTTTTTTTATTGCTTGTCTCGCGAATCTGCGGCAGTACCAATGGTTGAAATAAAAAAATGTATGTATGTATGCATTTATGTATTTATGTATGTATGTATGTATTTATTTATATATATATATATATATATATAAAATATCTTTTTTTTAAGCTTTTTGTTTTTTAAGCTTTTTCCGCCCTCCGGTGGAGAGCCAACGGTTTTATTCTGTTCATTTAATTTTTTTTCCAGATTGACTTTAATTTAATTGTAGGTTGAATAATTTTTTTTTTTTTTTAAATAAAAATGTATTTTTTAGTTCTTTCTCCTTCCTTGTATCCACATAGTCCTCAAGAATTTGAAAAGTGCTGAAAAAAGATTTTTTTTTTCTTCTTTTTTTCTCCCTCCGCAGTAGATTCTTAAAGTAGGGACATCTGAGGAACAAGCAATTAAAAAAGTCTGGCCTTACTCTCAGTATTAGCCCTAAACCAATCAGTCCCATATCTAGGAAATGGAATTTTAAAGACCTGAAATGCAACAATGCATGTTTATTAACAATGAAATGAAGCGGATCAGACAAAACATGAAATATCTCAGATTTATAGTAATGTCAGCAACACTGAGGTTTGTTTTTTTTTTATAACTTTTTATAATATTTCAGACTGTCCTGACTTTTTCTGATTTGGTGTTGTAATGTTTTAACACCCACTGTATTCTTGTTTTGATCCAGTTCAGTCTGGTTTACATGCCCCAGTTATTTTGCTACTTTGCTTTAGACAGTGCGTTTGATCCAAATAGATCTTTGCTCTGTCTCGTTTAATTATGTCAATACAAAGGAACGAGCAAAGTGCTGGACTCTTACCCCTAAATTCCCTGCCCCAGTAAAGACTTAGTAATTCCATCACTTTAAACGGATGAATCACTTGGTGTTAGATCTAAATTGATGGAGTTGATTATAAACTTCTCATATAATGTGTGTTTCAGGTGAGGAGTGGCAGGTCTGTAAAGTTGGTGCTTACCTGCCTGGAGCACATGAGGAAGTGGTTGATATTGTCAACGCATATATCCTCACTGATAAGGTAACTATAGATTTCTTGCTGCAGTTTAACCTTTGAACGAATTGTTCAGCTGAAAAAGTGATTCTACACCACAGTAAACGCATCTAGTCGATCACGGCTTATTTACTGCTTTGCTTTGGAGACGTAAAATGACACCTTTATCTCTGTATGGAACCTCTATGGCAAAAAACTCTTTCGTTTGTAAATCAGACCCCACTTTCATTTGGTTCCGTATCTCCCTGGGCTTCCCATTTGGAACCCTAACGTGCCTTTGCTCTTGTTTCCCAGCGTGCCTTGCACGTGCGTGCTCTGCGTCCGTTCAAGGATGCAGGAGGACATGAACGTAGGACTGGTGAGGAATGGCTGGTGACGGTGGCGGACAGAGAGGCACACATTCCCTCGGTTTCGGAAGAAGTGGTCGGGGTGGTAGATGTGACCACTCTGAGCTCCAGAGAGTACTGCGTCATTCTGGACCCAGTCGGGGCAGATGGAAAGCCTCAGCTTGGACAGAAGAGAGTGGTGAAGGTATTTCCACAGCTCACAGCAATGTTCAACCAAGCATTAACTCACTGGAATTTCAAAACCAGTGGTTTCCAAACTGCGCAGAATGAAAGGAGGGCAAGGTTATGAAATGTGTGTGTGTGCAACTGAGGCCCGGAGTCAAATGCAATAGTTTTTGTTGATGTATTAAATTAAATAAATGAACACAGCTTTTACGGGTAACAAACTGTGGAAGAAAAACTTTTGATCTGCCATTGTAGTAGTGATTTTTCTTTTTTTTTGGAAATTCAAAATTGACCAAAACTAAGTGGACTGTTCCTTCGTGAAGTAATGTTGTGGTGTTCAAATCCTGATGAGTTCTTACAGGTGTCACCTGGAAGACCTTCTTGCAGCTCTGTGAAGTCCTAACCAATGAAATAATATTATTATTATTATTATTATTATTATTATTATTAATAAAATAACCGAATAATCGGATTTCACTAACATCGGTGATACTAGATGACTTCATGACTTCAGAGTATTGTACATTAATGTTGTACCATTCTTTGTGACTCTCAGGGGGAGCGCTCCTTCTTCCTGCAGCCTGGTGAGCATTTGGAGCAGGGAATCCAGCAAGTGTATGTGCTGTCAGAGGAGGAAGGACTGGTCCTGCGTGCTGTCGAGGCGTTCGTTGATACAGAGGCGGTGAGGAAACACACCCAGTTCTAGTGCTGATCAAAAACCAGCTAAACTTAGCAGAGCCTTGTTTATAATTTTGAGTTTTTAACATCAGGGTATCTGATCTGCCCTAAGGAATGGCTTAATATGTCCGTCCGGTGGCCTCTGACTGAAGAGGTACCCCTGACTTTAAGAACACGCTTTGTCATTCACAATGAAATGGGACGGTGATGATGGACTACAGACCAGTAGGTTCAGGCTTCAGGCTCCAGCACTGCCACGTTGTCACTGTTAAGGCTGTTACACACCGAATGCGATTTTTGTGCGATTTATTCGGTAAATTAACTTAAGCTTGGAAATCATTACGTTATTACCAAATACGTTTTTTTTTTCAGATGGCAAAAATGTGTTAGTATATTTACCCTTGTTTACAAACTTATCCAGAGCGATCCAGTTTTACAATGTGGGCCTTGCTTATGGACCCAACTGTGGCAGAGGTGGGATTTGAACCCTGGGCCTTCTGGTCCATAGTCCAGTATTTTAACCACTAGGCTACCACAGTCCCAATTTAACTCGCATATGCATTGTTCATATTTTGGACAATGTTAATAAAAATAGCTATTAGTTATATTAATATAGTATTAATTAATGAATAATAATTATACTGCCCACATGAGGGTATATTTGGGTGTATATAAGTTTTGTAAGCAGTGTAATAACAAGGTAGATTTGAGTACAAGTTGATTCTTTATGTAATTGGATAAACTTTTATTGAATGTGTTCATACTGAAAAAAAAAGGTCTAGTATAAGACAGTGAAACTGTCCATGCTACTTTTTTTCCAAAATCAGATATACCCAGTATCAGCATTTAAATTATTCTGGAGAAAAGAATAAGACCTTTTGCTTGGCTTGTCCATTTTCTTGTGAAAAATCATTAGAACCTGTTTTTTTTTATAGTGTTCCAACCAGTGTGTAGTTTTGAGGCGAAAAGAACGACGTGGTAATATTACGCATTTTCGTGTTGCTTTTTAGCGTCGCGTTTGATGTTTAACAACATTTAACCAAGGCTCTTGGATTTTTGTATTGTAAAATGACAACTTTTAAAGCCAAATCCCTTAGCAAGTACTGTTTACACAGCAATTCTAGCTCACCCCCGCTGCTATAGCTCCGATTTAGTTTGCTGCAGCTGCCGTGAAATCGACACCGATGATTCATGGATAGAATATTTCACATGAATAAATTCCCCACACCCATCTTCAAAAATAGCTCCCACTCTTCCTGTCTGATCGCGCCTTATTTTGAGTTCATGGCATGGCAAAGCGATCGCTCTTCCCCAAAGTCACTAATCTCTCAGGTTGTTGGATCCTGTCCAGCTCGAAGTTGGCCTTTATTCGTAGAAAGGCTGTGTCGCAGGAGGGCGGGGTCTTATTTGGATTAAAGAGTGCTCAATGTATAAGTCTAAAGCAAACGGGTGACTGAAATTCTGTCCATGCTTCACTGTGTACGCAAGACTCGTCCAGGCAGAATCCTACCTGTGTGCCCACGCCCTGCTTAACACACCACACACCCTGTTAAAACACGCTGTGTCATTCATTTGTCTGGTATATGTAAGAGCGGAAGTTCAGAACAACCTTTATCCAGGTCTTCCTGGTGTTGAGCTGGCAAAGTGCCACCGTGCCACCCACGTGCCTTCATAAACTGTGGCACAGAGAGACTGAATGACAGTGGCAACGCAACGATTTTAACTTATCTCCTCTTTCTCTTTCTGTCCTCCCCTTTGATTAATTGTAAAATCATTAAATTCTCGTCATTCCTCCCACTTTGCTTTGCCTCGCCTTCTTATTTTTGACCTTCGTATCACAACATGCACGCTTACACATTCCCGCACGCACTCAGTGTACGGTTCATGTGCAGCCGTGTCCATCTCCTCCCATCTCCAGCCATTACGTTTGCTCCCCTTCCCTCCTTCTCTGTCTCACCCCCTCTCTTCCCCTGTCTCTCCATCAGCAAGAAGAAGTGGACGAGGAAGGGAGCAGTAAAAAGATTAAGGTCCAGAGGCGTCCATGAGATCGCTGGATGCTGCGCGTGCCCATCGAATACGTCCCACCCGCCACGGTGTAGGTCATGCTGCGGCGTGAGGCCATTCCTCTGGATGAGAACGAGGGGATATATGTGCGGGACATCAAAACCGGCAAGGTCAGAGAGTTCATGCCGTTTCAGAAACGGTCTCCGAATTTTTTCTCTATTCTAACATCAACAGGAGGGACTAAAATCTAACACCCTATTGAGAGTTATAGGATCCATGAAGTATGCCTTAAATTGATTTTTTTTTACTAGGATCTTTTTATAAACGTTATACCCCAAATGGCCACTTTATTAGAAATTCACATAGTAGGGCATTACATTTACATTTATGGCATTTAGCAGACGCCCTTATCCAGAGTGACTTACAATTCAAGCAATTGTGGGTTAAGGGCCTTGCTTTGTGGACCTTGTGGTCCATAGTCCAGTGCCTTAACCACTATGCTACTAATAGATCTTTTTTTTTCTCTTCTATCCAACGGTGCAGGTGCGAGCTGTGATCGGTCACACCTACATGCTGACCCAAGATGAGGAGCTTTGGGAAAAGGAGCTTCCTCCCAATGTGGAGAAACTGCTAGCCAGCATGCGTGACCCGCTGTCCGGTCGCTCTGATCGAGACCATGACCTCATACAAGGCCCCAGGGACAAAACCAAAGTGGTGTCTTACCGCGTGCCCCACAACGCTGCAGTGCAGGTTTACGACTACAGAGAGAAGAAAGCCAGGTAACATTATTGGCACGTAGCTAATAAAAAATTTCCTTGTTCAGTTGCGTGCAATGTTTGTGTAAGGTGAGTGAGAATTTGCTCACTCTGTCACTTTGTGTGAGGTGTGAACACTAAATATTGCCTCAGCCTGTCAGCCTGCGGAAGAAATTGTTGGATGAATTGGTTCCTCAGGAATTTGTTAACATCCCAGCTCTACCACTCGAACGCTGTACTGCTGGGGGTCTTCAATGCAAAGCAATCATAACGTGTTCTTTGAGGAACGGTATTAAAATTCTGAACATTTTAATAATTCGGCAAGGGGGCTCAGCCGGTAGCACCGCTGCCTCACAGCAAGAAGGTCCCGGGTTCATTCCCAGGGTGGAGCGGCCTGGGTCCTTTCTTTGTGGAGTCTGCATGTCCTCCCCGTGTCTGCGTGGGTTTACTCCGGCTTCCCGACATTTGTTAGGTTAATTGGTGTCTATAAAAGCGGTCCTTAGTGTGTGACTGGATTGGCGCCCAGTCTAGGGTTGTTCTTGCCCTTGTGTCCAGAGTTGCCGGGTGGGCACCGGCTGGCCCCGTGTGGATAATGGATGAATAAATGTATTATTTACTGCTTAAAATGTTATATGCAATCACTACACATTTACATTTACAGCATTTAGCAGACACCCTTATCCAGAGCGACTTACACCTGATACAGTCTTACAATCCAAACAACTTGCTCAAGGACCCAACTGTGGCCGCTTGTCAGAGGTGGGATTTAAACCCTGCACCTTAACCGCTAGGCTACCACAGTCCCATACAGGCTACGGGATTTTGATGCGTGCTAAAACTAACCTGTGCACAAGAGTTCTACAGTTAATGATAGATGAAGCGCGCCTCCGCTTTACGACAGGGCCAGCGAGTCAGACGCACTTCATTTGTAACAGCAATGACATTAACATCAATCTGTCCGAACTGCTGCTTAAACGCCTGTCAATTCTTTAGTGCTCCGCTAAGAAAAGAGCGATAACTTCAGCATAAAGAGACCTTCTCTAATAACGTCCAGATGACACATTTGGCTTTTCCGTTCAAAGGTTTAATCATTTTTTAAAAAGAACCCACACACATTCTCCCTGACAAAAAAAACTAACTAGCATAATATTTCCTTTAACAGATTAAAAATGACTGGGAAAAAACAACAGATTGAGACTCATAAAAAGCAGTGTAAAGCATTTTATTGCCTAGTGACATTCGGTGCACAATGAAAATATTTCACAATGCCTCCCATTTATGGACTTTGGTTTGCTATAAATTATATTGTGCAGCCACGTATTAAACAAAGCAGAGGAAGCAGTAAATGCTCATGCTATATGTTCCAGATTTAATTCTACATGTTTCATGATCATGCCAGCATATGCTGGAACTGCTACTAATGACAGACTTAGCTCTTGGGCGAAGTGATCGTCAGCGCCTTACGTCTTTATTCTAATAACAGGACTGGACAAAGAGCCTATGACCTTTGTCAAGGGCTTTGACTGGACGAGTCGTAGCCACACTAGCCTCCAGCAAGGGATGTGAATATGCCAAGCTCTCCTAACCTCTCTCGCTTTCTCTCTACAGGTTTTCAAATCCAAAGTGAAAAATGGTTTGGAAACGTTACGTCTCACAGGGCCATTACTGGAGAATATGTTGAGTTGAGCCATGGTCTGCACATGGCAGCATATTTGGGGCAGGCCAAAAAAGGAACACTCC
This sequence comes from Parotocinclus cesarpintoi, assembly GCA_034780495.1. NCBI lineage: Eukaryota > Metazoa > Chordata > Actinopteri > Siluriformes > Loricariidae > Parotocinclus > Parotocinclus cesarpintoi. Next base: position 1,996 of record JAUZSV010433601.1, on the reverse strand, counting down.
AACACTCCTCTGCCAACAGGGTCGCATAGCAAACATTCATCTTTTTCACATTTTGATGTGTTAAGGCCCATCAATCGGCACTCCATAACCCATAACAAGAATTAAAATCTATTTGAGGAATGTTTTCCAATGTATTATAATGGAAAATAAACATTTGCATGAACATATTTATAGAGACCCTTGGTACCTCCCATTGCTTTTGAAATTCTTTGAGAAGTTTCTACAGCTTGAATGGAGTTCACTTGTGGTAAATTCAGGGGATTGGGCCCACACCTGTCTCCCAACATATCAGAGCAAAAACCAAGCCATGAGGAAAAAAGCCTGCCTGTAGAGCTCAGAGACAGGACTGGTGTGGAGAAACAGATCTGGACAATTCTGCAAAAAAATCTGCTGCGCTGCAAGTTATCAAGCGCACACTGGCCTCCATAATTCAAAACGGAAGGAGAAATTATTATAGTATTGCAATCCAGTAATAATAATCAATAAAGACAGGAAATAATTGAAAAGTGGAACTTTGCAGCCACTAAGCTAAATGCATCTTTACTGGGACAGGGGTACAGAGACTGAGGGAGTGTCTGAAATCGCAACCCTACACTGATACAGTAAACATGAGACACTCATATATATTATACATAACACGCCCATGATCGTGCCCTATTTTTTCTTTTAGGTTTTATGATAATTGGCAAACCATATTTGCATATATCGCCACCAACTGGACTGGATGACTTGCACTGTGGTTTTAACATTGCACCAGTGTTTTATTTAAACACAAAGAGTGCTTGTTTGAATTTAGGGCCAAATACACTTCTTGTGTGTGAGAAAATTTATTACATAACGACATATACATATATAGTTATGAAATACTTGAATTTTTATATTTTTTGTCCACCGGACCTCCAAATGCTTATTAAAATGTACCTGAACCTGCAATAAATAAATAAAATAAAACATATTATATATTATTTAATGCATAAATAAAAACTTAACAGCTCTATCTTTAGGCCTCAGATAGTCCCAAGGGTAAACAGCGAGGGCAATGTCCCCTCATGTTTCGCGATAATAAAAAGTTCGTAAAAGTGTGTAAGAATCTAGAGTGGATGACATGGAGAAATAGTTGCTATTTGAGCTGACGAGGTCATGACAGACATATTTCCACATCCTATTTGTCACGGCAGGATCATCGTACAAGCTTACAAGAGATAAGGATGATCGGCTGTTGCTGATATCACAGACATCTGTCCATGAGTGGCCACGGATATGAATCACGGCGCAGATTTAGCATCACAATGGCAAGCAATCAGCACACTTTTGACTCATCTTAAGTCCAAAGATGGTTTTGCCATCTGTTGCAAGAGAATCTCAGTCACTGTCCTTAAGGGTTCAGGCTTATTCTTATATGACTATATGACTTGAAGCTTACTTGTAATCCACGTGAATTACTTGCCTACAAAGGACAATTTTATTAAGCTTTTAACTTTTTTAGTCTTGTCCACTTCACTATTTTCACACAAACACAGAAGGTACAACATGATACATACTTCTTTCATCCAGCAAGACAAACAATGCATCCAACCCTATCGTTACCCATAAAACAAACTAGTTGTGAAACTGCCCTTAATGGCTGTTTAGTGGGGGTGTGCCATATCGTATCGTACCAAAATGCCGTGAGGTCAGGCGTTTCAAAGTATAAAATGTATTTTGTTGTTAAAATATATCGCCAAATACAGTCGATTCCGGTTAATTGGACCACATCGGGAGGCGATAGTTTTGGTCCCAATAACCGGCTGGTGCCCTATGTTACAAGACGGGACGTCCTATGTAACATATTAAATGTTTATTAAACCTTTATTGTGCGATTTACACGTTCAGCGAACGTACAAACAAGAACTACTGTTACTTACCAACTTTGTTTATTTAAAAATAAATTTGCAAACAAGTTTTTCGAAACGATCTACAACACAATGTATAGGTACTCAGCATGCGAAGCATAATA
>JAUZSV010433590.1:0-10176 GCA_034780495.1 Parotocinclus cesarpintoi | reverse complement strand
GGCGAGACCTAACTCTACCCCAGCTAACCGAAAACCAACCACCCGGGAAAACAGACAATAACCAAAAATGCTCCGAACGCACAGCGATAGGGTAAAAGGGAAAGGAGTGAGAGAACTAGGGCTACAGACAAACAAAAACCTGGAGCAACAATAAGGGGACACGGACGTATCACACACGCACACACAGAGAGCTAAAGCTAAGGGGAAAAGGGAAGGAGAGGGAGAGGGTGAGAGGAGGAACACGAGGATACACGCTGTAACTACTATACACACTGATATCCAAACGCGCACACACTCACCCGACGGAGAATCAACACGGAGTAAATAAACAAGAAACGGGAAAAAGGTAGAGGAGATGTATCACGTAGATAAACACTCGATATGCAGCCAGACAGCAAAACAATACTTCGCACTCGATCAGTGAAACAGGAAGCCTTATAAGGAGTGCGATAGAACCCAGAAGTAATAAGCCGCACCTGTTGAAGAGGAAAACTCGCGCTGATTAGAAAGCAGGGCTGAGGGAGCGTGAGAGAGGGAGAGAGTCAGGAACGGGATTTCTCACAACTGACAACTTTCGAAAACTGTTATTCTTTCACACACAAGCATCAGTTATGGACTTAATGAGCACAAAAGTTGGATTTCTTTTAATCTTCACAAATATTGAAATAGACTAATAAAATTAAAGTAAATATGTACTAAAACAGATGCAATTTTTGTAAACATTTGGATCCTATATACATTTTCTATGCATTTCTGCATATACCCCCTTGCACAAATGCACACTCATACAGATGTACCCAAACTCTCAATTCATTATATGTTCAAAGATTTAATCTGTATGTAAATCATACTGAGTGATTTGTAATAATTTATTTTTAATTAGAATAGTATGGAAATATCATATGTTGGTCACACATACACACTCTGTGATCTGATCTTGTTGTTTCGGATAAATGAGTCACTGAGCTTTTCTTATTGCCAGAACAAGTCTGTCTGACCCCTCTCATTAACAAGCCATATATGAAAATGGCTCTAGACATTTTGGAGTTTATTGTATTGTTTATTGTTCTGTGTAAGTAGACTAACAGCCATGACAGATCAGATTACTTTGATTGTAGACTCTTCCAACCTCTGGCAGTAAATGATTTTAATGTGGCATGAACTGTATCCTTATCTGTTACAGGTGGTGATAGATGATCTGGGTAATAAGTAGGTGTATGAGTTCCCCGTTGATGCTTGGTTTGACATTTCTGAAGGTGATGGAAAAATACAAAGAGACGTAGTAGTTGGAACAGCTCAACCAATGAGTAAGATAGAAGCTTGTGTTTTTTAAAGTGTAAATAGTAAAGGGAAATACAGGCATTTTTAATATAGTAATTTATACAAATGAAACTGTTAAGTACCTTGTGTAGTAAGGTATATTTGTGTGTAAGATATTTATGTGTGTGTTTTAGGGATTGTGTACAATGTCCAGGTGATGACAGGTGATATTCGGGGTGCTGGTACCAACTCAAAGATTCACTTGGTCATGTATGGGCAAAAGGGCATTAAGAACAGCGGGAAAATGTTTTTAGAAGGCGGCACATTTGAGCGTGCTCAGATTGACATCTTCAACGTGGAGATCATGGATCTGCTTAGTCCACTCAGCAGAGTCACCATTGGCCATGATAATGCTGGGATCAGCTGCGGCTGGTACTGTGAGAAGGTGTGTGTGTGTGTGTGTGTATGTATATATATATAAATTATTGATTTGCTTGCAGATCAAGTCAAATTTATTTATATATTTATACCCAACTGTAACAACTTGGCAGAGATGGTATTTGAACCCTGGATGATTAATTCCAGTAACTTAACCACTAGGCTACTGCAGTCCCAAATTATGCTCAGGGAAATAGTTTAAATACACAAAAGTTAATTATAAAAGGTAAAACACATGTTTCTTTAAAAGATGAATGATTTAATTGCATATTATATTTCTCAAAAATTTAACTAATTAAAAATATATGAATTAGGAATTTCTTTATATGTAAAGCCTCTTAACACAGTGTGAAATGATTATAGATATAAAATAATTGTTTATTTAAACATTATGTCACGACCTGAGTATAATAAGCAATAGAGAGACGAGGATGCGAGAACAGTAGAGTCTTTATTAGAAAAAGGCAAGGCAGAGGCAGATATGAGCAGGAGGAGCAGATGATGCTGACACGTGAGCAGATGGACCAGGACGGGAGTTGAGACCTGGGATATGCACAGGGGCAGAGCACACACCACAGCAAAAGAACAAAACAACCAAACAGAGATAAAGATAGCAGGGAATACACTGTAGAAAGAAAACCCTACACTGGCTATGCGTGAAGAAAGAGAGAGGTCTAAACTAGTGCTGGTGCAAAGAGGATGTGAAACAACAATACCTACGACAGAATAGGATAGCGTGAAACGGATGAGAAGAAACACGAATCGGAACCAAGAACCGGGAATGGAATCAGAGAGCGTGTTAGTATAAAGGTGGGTTAAGGATGTTAGTGCACCAATCCCGATAGAAAAGATGTTAGTGCAGATAGAAGAGTTAGTAAGAGAGGTCGGGTAGAACAGACGAGACAACACAGTCATTCAAAACACACGTCACACTATAAAGTTAAAGAGAGAGAGAGAGAGAGAGAGAGAGGGGAGAAAGGACGGGAGTGAAGGCAAGGTAGGAGAAGGAAGCGGAAGTACACTGACTAGAATCTAAAGCCAAACCTCAAACACACAAACTCACCCACACGACGTTAGAGGATACCAGGAAACGGGAACAAAGCTGAAGGTAGAGAACAAACGTTAGATGAAACACAGGGTAAATCGCTGGGTATGTGAGGACGAACCAGATACAATACTTCGCAAGGAAAAGCGTGGCCGGAGTGCCCCTTTTAAAGAGGGGGAAAAGCACAGAACCCAGTCACCGTGAATAGGAACAGCTGGTGGAGATAAACGCGCGCTGGAGGTTAGTAGGCGGGGTGCGAGGAAGCGAAAGAGACGGGAGAGGGAGACAAAGACCGCAGATACTGACACATTATTTTGCTTATTTCATTTTATATGTGTCATTAGGTTTCCTTGCTGGAATGTCCTAGATTTTCAGACTAAATGTTCTAACTAGTAATCCATAAATAAATAAAATTTCATAAAAGCATTTGTTTGAACAGTATGCAATTAAACTGATTTGGAGCAATTAAAAATGGAAGTGAATTCATAAAACAGCTATCATATAGCATGGTAATGCTAGGTAATGCTTGATACTTTGAAGGAAACAGAAACAACAAACTAATGCTATTTTTTTGGTTGCCACTTTCATATTTAGAAACTACAAAAAGTGTGTTGACTTTTTAGATTAGTAAAATAAGCTGCTTTATTGCATTTATATGACTTATATAATAGCTAGCACAAGGCAGTTGGCATGTTAGCTGGGCAGAGCAAGTTTGTTTCCAGGTAAACTACAACCTCTAAATGGTTAATGTATTATTTTCCTTACTGGAAATTGAAAAGGGTTGGTCATGGTAAACTGATAGTCAACTAGTGGTAAACAAAAACATGATTGTTAATGTGCATGTACCTGCATGTAATTATTGTCTGTCTCTCTTTCTCTCAGGTGACAGTATATTGCCCGTTTACAGGGATTGAGCAGGTTTTTCCATGCCGTCGATGGTTGGATGAGGATGATGGAGATGGTTTGGTAGAGTTGGAGCTTTATGAAATGGTCTCACTGCGTCAGTGCAAACAGAAAAGTGAGGCATTTTTCCAGTGTTTCCAGTTTGCTAAATCAACCATAAAAAATTAAACAATGCAGTGGTAGCATACTTTACCTTTATTTTAGCCATGACTTTGTGCATTTTGAATTTTAGGCTTAGACACAGCTGTCAATTTCATAAAAATCAAAGTCAAAGTCTAAATTTATTTATATAGCACATTTTACAATAGCTCAAAGCAGCTTTGCAATTTCAAATGATCTTAAAAGGCCAATCCCAAATTGAGCAAGCCTAGGGCAACAGTGGAAAGGAAAGACTCCAAGGAAGAAACCTTAGGGGGACCAATATTTAAAAAAGGGACCCATACTCCTTGGGTGGCCTAGATGTTAACTAAAAGAGTTAAGATTCTGTTAATAGTACAATTAAGCAAATAATAACAATTACATTAAATAATGTGAATGGTTAGTAATATTGAGTCATCAGCAGGAAGTCCTTGGAGGCACATTGACACATCACATCACATCACAACTGAATGATGGAGGGAGTTACTGCATTCTGGACTGGTTTTATTAAGCTTAATTAAGCTCAACATTAAGCAAATTTTTTTGCGCAGTTTTTGTTATGATGTTGTTTCCAGAGGCCTGAGAGTAAATAGTTCCATTTTACTGCATGATAACAACAGATATATTTGCCCAAGACAGCTCTTATAGGAAATACATTTTATAAAGTGATGTTTCGAAAATGTCAGCATGTCAAAAACCACTGACATTTCCAATATTTAAACTTTTAGTTTTATCACAACCTATTTTAAAAGTCAAATATTTTTGTAACTGTAAAAAAACAACTAGTCCATAATTATAGTTCTGGGGTGGATTTCCCAAAGGATTGTAGCACCAAGACCATTGTTAAATGATAGAGTGAGGATCACATTAAACACACTTTCTTTGATTTATGACCTTAAGGATGTATTTGGGAAACTGGTCTGGACCAATAAAAAAATTAAAATAAGCTGGATAGGCCAGAGAATACAATTCTGTGCATCCTAATTTATTACCATTATCAAAAATCTGTTTCAATTCCTCTTTTGAGTAAGTAAAGAATGACAACCTGAACTTCATGTTTGTTAAGTTGTCGGTTTGTGGTTGGTCATAAAAAAATCTATTATGAGTCATGAGTTGGTTCTAACCCATAGATTGTGATTGCTTCTTATGTTTGTGTAATTTGTAGAGTTTTCATGGTCTCTTTGGGTCTGGACATCTGATATCAAAGGAGCGGGCACAGATGCACAGATTTTTATACAGGTCTATGGTGAGAAAGGCAAGAGCGATGAGGTAAAGCTGGAGAGCAAATCGGACAGCTTTGAACAGGCCCAGTGTGACAAGTTCATGGTAATGCAAGTTACCTGTGCAATAGTGTTCAATGATAAATAACATTATACAGAAAATTACTACACAGATAAAGAAAAGCTTTTAACTGCTTGTTGTCCCTGATTGTGTCACAACAGCTTGAAATATCTGAAATTGGAAAAATAAGAAAGTTGAGGATATGGCATGAAAAAAGACACCCATTCTCTGGTTGGCATCTGGGCAGAGTGAGCAAAAAAACCCCCAGATATTTTTCATATTTCTTGTCATCAAACTGTGATGTATCATCATTCATATGTATATGCACTGACTTTACTCAATGTGTTTATGAAGGTTACTTTAATGAAGACTTTGACCAAAGAGAAATATAACTTTGCTTGCAATCGCTGGCTGGACATCAATGAGGATGACCAGGAGATAATCAGAGAACTGTCAGCTACCGGAGTACATGTGCCAGAGCCACTGCCATGTAAGAAAACATAAATACAGCTAAATATAGCAGAGCAGCTACTACACCACTTATAGAAGGGTCCAGTGATCCATCACTCTTCATGTTCTCTCAACCTGCAACAGGATAAATTAGTTAACCAAGAACAAAAAGGACTATTATAATCACAGGAGTGACACTGGCATTGTAGTGGCATGGTATTGTCTGGCCCTGCTATGACTGTGTTAGGTGCAGCATTGTTGCTGGAGTTTTTGCATTCTTTATACGTACTCTCACACACTTTGACTTTGACTACCGTTGAGGTCTCACAGGTCCAGAGCTTCTTGTTTCAATTCTCAACTGCTTGCATGGAGTTTGCATGGTAATCCTGTTAGGGTTCCTACCTTCCCCCCGGAGCGTTTAGCTGTCCTCGCCAGTCGCCATTACAGAGCTATCAGTGAGGCGGCTTATATCCATTATCCTGATTATGTCCTGATTCTGAACAGCTGCTTCACGTCCACGTCAAGGCGTGGTTGTTAGTGCTGTTCGGGGCCAGGTCATCACCGTTCTACCGGTAATCCATCCATCTCGCGCACCAGACCACTGGCGTGCTCGCGCCCTTCTGCGTTCCCAAGAGATAGTGGTAAAGTTCCGGGGGCTTGTATGGGTGGGTAACCCCAGAGGTAAATTTAGTTTGTTAGGGGCACTTTGAGGGTTTTCCCGTCCCATACTCATAGAGTTTGCGCTCCTCCATCGTCGGCACCCACCTAACCTTACTTACTATTCAGGACGAGCACCCGACCTGGCTTCTTCACTTCCGAGCTCACGCTCGCCCTCTGGCGCTTAGGCGCTTCTCGCGAACTATTCGCGTTCGCACTCCTCGCGAGTTTATCCGAGTTTATTCTCGTGTTCTGGCGCTTCGGCGCCTTTTGTGTGTTAGTCATATTAGGGCTGCAAGCGCCCCCCGAGCTGATATGCTCACACACCTCGGCTAGAGCAGCCACCCGCGCCCCTGGATGGCTTCCCGGTACCCTTTGTGCTCTCTTGAGTCTTACTCTAGCTGGCAGCCTTTGTTGTAATGAGACATGCCCCGGTAATGAGAGGGGCCACCCGGCAGCATGTACTCTATAAGACTTGAGCTTACACTCGTTCCCTGGTCATTTGGACTACCTCCATGCCTTGCCATTTGGGAGACGTCCCAAACTGTGCTCTCTGCATGTCTGCGCCGAGTTTGCCGACCAGTTTGCGTGTTGCTCCCACTCGGGATGCAACACTGGTGCGCCCCTTTATCCTTTTAGTTTTTTTGTGTTAGGAGCTTCATCCCTTTTCAATTGTTCTATATTATTTCCTCATTCTTATTATACGTTGTGGGATACGTCTATCCTGTATACTTGGGTCCTACAAAAAAAACACCACATCTCGTAACAAATCCCTGCGTAGATTTCTTCTGGGTATTCAAGTTTTCTCCCAAATTTCAAACACATGTACTGGGTTAAACAGCTGTCAACTGTCATTATACTGCATGGGTACAATCCCATTTCTTGTCCCACTTCCCACTTCTTATCTCATATTCCAGCTGACCAAGTAGGGGTCAAAGCACAGGATCAGAATTGGTGCCTTTGGAGTACATAGAGGTAAGTCTCTCCACCATTTCAGTCTATAGCCCAACCACTGTCTTAGGACCTAAACTTTAGGTTGAGACAAACAGTGTAACAGATGCCCTTACCCAGAGCGACTTACAATCCAGCAATTGTGATTTAAGGGCCTTGCTCAGGGATGCAGAGGTGGGATTTGAACCCTGGACCTTCTGGTTCATAGTCCAGTGCCTTAACCACTAGGCCACCACAGCCAAACAGAACAAGGCACACAATGTGCTCTGTCAGTGACCTCGTCACCTCGCCTTCACACATCCTTATTGTCAGCTTCTGACCACAGGACACCGTTGGCCAGATGTTTTGGTTGCTGGACAATGAACAGTGTAGCTTTGTATGATAAAATAAAACAAAATCCACTACAATGCCACTGTCATTGCCAGTGTAGTGCTGATATTGGTCTAATAACTAAATAATATCTGTTGAGTGATGGTCCTGTTTTGGATAGTATTAAATTGTTAACAGTCAGCAATCTTACACTTACAAGTACCTAGCAAACTGTAGTATGTTTCTTTAATAATAGTATTTTATGTAAAAAATTTTTTTATTATATTTATTTTTATTTTTTGTAAAGATGAACAATGTATAGGGTAATTAACAATTTGTATATATCCATACAGGCTATAGTCTGTAATTGTACAAAACATCATTATAAACTGTGTAAATTAAATGACAAATGAGTAGAATCATATTAAATAGTATGCATCAACTAATAAAGTTGTTAAACAACTGATAAATTCTAGTAATGTCATTATATAAATGCAATAAAGCAGCTTGATTTATGCCATAATTATTACAGATGTTGTATGATATATGTTTTGTATTATTGTAATTTATTTTTCCAATACAGTGTTAAAGTATCGAATAACCATAGTCACAGGAAACATCCATGGCAGTGGAACAGATGCAAGTGTTTATCTAAGCTTATATGGAGACATGGGGGACACAGGTGAGAGGTTCCTGTTCACAAGCAAAACCAATGTCAACAAGTTTGAGAAAGGCAATGTAAGTATCTGCCTTAAATCTAATACTCTCTCATTCATATCTGAGATATTACTATTGCTACTGCTTTTATGGTATTGTGTCCTATTGTAAGCAATTATCTAAATATTATGGTGGCAAATAACACCATGACATGAGTATTGTCGTTTTCTTCACCAAGATGCTACAAGTTTAAATCACATCAGTGTAGAATAGATAACAATGCATTACTCTACTTACTGTAAAGAAACGCATTTCTCAGTATCATAAATAAAACTGTATCAACAGGGTAATTCTAAATATAATTTTTGCTAAATTCTAGGCCCTTTGTGGAGACGGTGATTTAATTCAACCCGGCTGATAATAGTCAATTGTTAATAAATTTTTAGCGCATGTTGTCTTACTTACTATGCTATCAGCAGAACTTATGAAATTAAACAGCTAACAAAAATATTTACATTCTGGAGTTCAGTGTTCCCTCGTTTATCGCGGGGGTTACATTCCAGGCCCACCCGCGATAAACAAAAATCTGCGAAGTAGGGACGCTATATTTATTTAAGTATTTATAGACTATTTTAGCCGTAGCAAAACAGCAAACACAAAACCGCAGATAAAAACTTGTCATGCCAGCAAGTAGCGACTCAGGCAGCCGATGCTCTAGTCTTACTTCTCGTTTTTTGTGCATATTTGTCTGCTGTTTTTAACTGTTGAATAATCCAGCAACACACTGAAGTAATCAAACATTCTCTTTACTTAACACTCCATACATTAATCTCGTATCACACATGCTCCGTCCGTACCGAGCTTACAGCATGTCAGATCCTACACACTGAGTAAACACAACAGCTGTTTACTGTAAATCCTAATATTTTATGATTAATAACATTCCTTTATTGTTAGAATTAATATTTGTAATATATTTTCATAAATTTGGCGATTTTTTAAATGTAAAAGTTCTGCAAAAACCCGGTGAAACAGCGAAAATCCGCTATATATGTTTTCCATTAATATTTTTGGAAAACCCGCGATGCACCGAGGCCACGAAAGGTGAACCGCGAAGTGGCGAGGGAACACTGTACTATTATACACAGACAAAAACAATAACCAATAATAAGAATGATCAAAGGAAACAATCAACATGATATTTCAATCAAACAAACAAATAACCAAAATATTACTAAATATGATTATGTTTTAATGGAATGAACGACACATTGTTTATAGGGAAAGTTCACAGGCAATGGTGCTAAAATTATAGAACTTAAAATTAAGTAGATCTATCTTTTTCCTTTCATTCCCTTTTTTTCATTCTGTCTGATTTTTCTGGCCTAACTGTAGCAAATGCATCCCCAAGCAACAAATTCTAAATGATAAACTTTCCTTCACAGGTTGATGAATTTGTAATAGAGGCTGTGTCACTCGGTACAATCAAAAGAGTTCGGATTGGTCACGATGGCCGGGGTGGAGGTTGTGGTTGGTTTCTGAATAAAGTATTGATTAGAGAGGAAGATCAACCAGAGATCACCAATGTGGAGTTTCCGTGTTACAGGTGGGTCAGTAGGCCAATATATGCGAGAGAGTATGTTAAGGGTTGATATGTATTTATGTATATGGTATATCACTGGGACTTAAACCCAGGTCCTTGTGGTAGTGGGGCTAATTATGTCTAGGTTATTTATTCCTACCTCATACACAATGGTAATTGTAAATATGCTGCTTACAAATATTGAAAAATACAATATCCCATATTTTTTGTCAGCAATGTATAAGCGCCTTTAATGGATCTTCTACTTTAAAGTTCAAAGAAAAGTCTTAAACAATTCCCATAACTCTTAACTCTGCCATGGCTTTACTTAATATTCTATAAACTTCTACAGAATTATAGACCTCATTATTGTTACGCTGGCAAATGGCGGTTGTACGAAATGAAATAGTATCAATTATTGTGTCTTGTTTTTTTGTGATGCATATTTTTATTAACTTTATACAATGCCCAATACAAGCACCTAGTACAGGTTATCACACATAAT
>JAUZSV010433579.1:0-10176 GCA_034780495.1 Parotocinclus cesarpintoi | reverse complement strand
TGATAATGAGAAGGGTGACGAGGTTAACTACTGGAAATGGAAACGAAGCAAAGTGAAAAAGAAGCAGAAATGAATGAGGGGGGGGGGTCGTTTTAATCATAGTTAACAAGTATGTAGTTTGGTCTGACGCTTCAAAATCTTTATTTTAACCATTACTATTAGATCATTCAATTTAATTCATACATGTAACATCTGACACTCACCTCGGGTTTCTTTTTGAGTTTTGGTCCTAACAAGGTTTCTTTCTTAGAACCTTTAGGGATTTTCCTTGCCACTGTTGGCCCATCCTAATCAGTTTGGACTTAGATGTGAGAAGACAATCTAAAATTATGAAGCTGCCTGAGACGATGCTCCGTTGTGAAAAGTGCTTTTGGCTTGATACTAGTCTCCGTTAACCAGAGCTGGTTCACCTGTTGGCCGTCGGTCAACAATCTACGTCTTTGTTTACAAACGCCGTCCGTCCTTCAAGCTCGTCGATAGCCGTGTCAGCAGAATCTAGCCGGCTGTGCTAACAGCTAATTGAGGAAATTGAACGTTATCGGAAAGCAGTCCACGCTGTTTACGGAGCCGACGTTTCTACAAGGGCACGAGCGGACGCTTCTTGGAAGAGCGACTTGTGGAGCCTTGCACAAGCACCGTCACAGCCGGGATTTAAACTCCTTAGAACCTCCTGTGTTTAAATGATTCTGAGAGTTTATTGGTTCAAATGTGACTGAACGGCAGCAGAGCGCTGCAGCCAATGGGACTCGAGAAGAGAAACCTGTTCCACCACCTATTTATTACCGATTCTGGTGTCTACATACTTTTGACCATCACCGTTCATGGCAGCTGTTTGCTAGAATGGTTCTGGTTTGCACTTGGCATTCTGGAAACTGAATGCTTGGTCTCTTGCCGTAGTGCCGCCGTTACTCATTTTGGTTTCTGGTTATTTAACAGACACTTGGGGCTGGATCTCGTACCGAGGAAGGACTTTGAGATGGTGGACGCGGACCAGATCAGCGTCTCTGACCTCTACAAAATGGTACGTCATAAACGTTTTACCATAAAGTCCTGAGAGGAGGGGCTTACCTAATTTTAGCTTAGTATACCAGTAGATCAGGGGTTCACTGATGGAGAACAGAAGGTAGTGAGCTCGAATCCCACTGTTTGTCGTTTATTGAGTCTCACATAGGAATTCACTTCCAAATCCATTCTCGGGTCCTCCCGGGGGTTTTTCCTTTCCGCTGCCACCCTAGGCTTGCTCAGTTTAGCCTTTGAGACAATCCTCCGTAATAAAAAGTTGACTTGACTACTGTTGGACTCAAAAGAATATATCAAGAGCACAACAGAGGAGGTAAAATAAACCTGATTAACTCATTGGCACGTGCCCCAAGACTGCCACTCTGCATTGTGTGCCACTTAGCCTGTGCCAACTTTGCTGCCTCTTTAGCTTGCGGTCGTTGAGAGCGTGAAACCCTGGCAATAAATCTGTCTCTCTAATAAAGATCCGGGTGCGAAGAGAGGGCTTATGCCCAGGCAGTGGCACTTTTGGTTGATGTAAGTACGGGACACAGTTGGTGCGTCGTCACCTTTCACTCGCTGCCCACTCTGCCTCTCCCACTCCACCGTGTGATTCTCGCGGGCCTAAATATATCATGAGCCCAGTGAGTCATTGCTTGCAGGAGATACTTGGCATCGAGACGAAACCTTAGTACGTTTCCGAAACGTCCTAACGCTCGTTGTGTTAAGGGGGGCGTTTTTGTTCTTCCCAAAAAAAAAAAACCCACTGCAATCGATTTTTAACTAACTGATTAATCTCCTGCTCAAAATAACCGTCGAGGAAATGGCACCGTCGGGGGGTGGCCCTTATTACCGTGGCCGCCGAGATTGGCAGTGCTGCCCTGGCTTTTTGGCATCAGGGCCTGGCACGCGCACAGGGCTTGTTGGCACTGGGACGGATCGAGTTGGCAGGGGTGAGTGATTCTCACCTTGTATTTCTCGACTCGTTTTTGATTGAGCGACTTAGTCGTGCAGGTTCACCCATGCCACCTTGTTCAAGGGCACAACGGTGCCAGACGTTTCCATTTCTATTTGGAAGGCTGTACGTTTAAATCCCAACTCCATCCAGCTGCCACTATGGGGTTCAAAGCAAGGCCCGCGACTGATTTTTTAGGAACTTTTACATAAGTAGAAGCCAAGCAACCACAATGTTGGGATGATCTAGAACATTTGGAGCCGGGCTCCCTCATCTTGTAAAAAGCTTCATTAGTAGAGCAAACTCTGCATTAATGCTTATGGATTTAGAACAGGACGTCGTAAAAAGGTCTAATGTGTGCAGTTGGTGTCCCAATACTTTTGTCCATTAAGTTTGTGATGCTTTAGGTATGTATCGCATGTTTATTATTATATACTGTAATGTCTTTTTTGTATGAATTAATCCCGGTGTTATTCCATGTTTACATGGGAAAAAAAAAGAGATTTATGTTAAAGTCGTCGAGTGTTATCATGGATTTGTGACGGTTTTCAGAAGTGTTGCATTGTGCGTCTAGCCCATATGCCGGTGTGTTTTATTGCGTATTCAGCACGCCTGGGTGTTGTTGCTTGTGACTCTGTACCCAAACCCACTTAAGGCGCTGCTGACAAAGCGTCTCTGTGCTCTAACCGGAGCAGACACGGACTTCACCTAAGATTTTTTCCAAGATATGGCTACTGGAAGTCTTATTTTCTGATTTGTTTTTGCGTTTTTGTTCTCTTTTTCTCTTTCACAGCATCTGGCCAGCAGGCACAGCGTCCAGCAGAGCACATCACAGGTACACAAATCTGTTCTTTCCTCCTGCCTGAAGGAAGCTGGCACCTCTCACAGTGATTTTCCTTCACGCCGAGCGCCCTGTAGGTCGTTCCTGTCCTCGGGCTCAAATCTGACACCGAACCTGTTAGCACACCTGGTTTGCACCCGATTTGTTTCTGCGCCTCCCGAGTTCCTTTCAAGGTCAGGGTTGCCAGGTTTAGAAAAAATCGGACCGTGCTTCCTACCCTCGGCTAACGTTCGTACACAGCCTCACAATTATAAGAATTCCTAATCCTTTATTAATTCATATTTAGTCTTTTTAATCCTACACAACCTTAATTTCTAAAATTTCTAAAGATATGCTGTTTTAAACGCCCAATTGTTCCAATCTGTCATTTAAAAAAAAAAGCTGAGTCTATACTTATACCTATACAGTACTCACCAAAAGTCTTATGCCTCCCTTAGATTTCTTGTTTGGCCACATATAACATGACGATTTGACCCAAAATCTTGAATTTATCCATCTGTAATCCTCTTTTCCACTGATCAGCATTTCTCGCTCAGACTAAATTTCTGATACATTTATTCCTGCATACAAATGTCTTGTATTTTCTGGTTGTATTCTGATAATAGTATAAAATAATTATACTGTATATGCTCATTATATTGTTGCTAAAACAAGGCTGTGTCTGATCTAATGGTGGCCTAAGAGTTTTGAACAGCACTGCATATGTTATAATATGTTATCATATAAATAACGTTTGTGTACAACAGCGAGGCAAAACCTGTATCAGCATCACTCCAAGGTCCAATTTTGACCCAGAATCCTAAACACTGGTCTTTGCGTCTGTAGACTTTTTTCTAACTACAAGAATCGGGCGTTTGTTTACCATTTAATAAATCCCGCCGGCGTGCAAAACCAAAGCTTTTTTGTGGGTTTTTTTGCAGGCGGATGGAGTGCGGCAGCGCCATGGCGACGTGTGTCGGGTTCCCATCCCTCACCACCTGTTTGTCAATCTGAAAAGCTTCACCTACAACACCATCGGAGAAGACACGGACATCTTCTTCTCCCTCTACGACCTTAGGGAAGGGAAGCACATAAGGTGAGGTGTTACTGGATTATTACGTTATTGATTATCATAAAATACAGTATTGTCCAAAAGTCTTAGGCCACATATACATTAGTGACCATATATCTTTATTTCTCATTATGTCATGGCCAATGTTACCGATGACAGCCGGGCCTTAAGCGGTGCGTCGTGTTCGTGTTGTTGGCGAACATCTCTAAGAACGTACGTCCTCACCCGTAGAGGCACGGCATGGGGTAACGAGCCCCAGCTGGACTGTAGTCATTATTTTGTGGCATGCTGTCACTGCCTTAAACAAGCTTTTCCGAGTCATTCTGCATTACCGTCGAGCTCTAATTTAACAGTGATCACTCCTAAACAAGGTCCCAAACTAACCCCACGATGGCAGCCTGATGCCACCTGATGCCACGTGACGTTTCAGGTTGAGCTTAGAGCTCGAAAGCTGAAAACAAATTCCATCCTAAATGTTATTCATGACATCCTGACCTCACCGTCTTCCTCCGCTCTCTGCCCGCCCACTCAGAGGCTTGATGGTCCACTAATTGTCGAGCAGTCGCCCACTCGAAATCTGTCGAACCCTTTCCTGACAGGGTCAGCCCCAAATTCGGTTATCCATGAAATCAGACGAGCTCAGCTCTTATGGAACTGCTGGGAGGTTTTAGTGCAGATCTGCCTCCTTTTGGGTGCTTGGTGCTGTCGCCTGGTTTTATTGTTTCTCGTCTTTGGTTCAGTTATCGCTGGAAGTTTGCTCAGTAAAGAAGATGTCGTCCAGGTGATTGCCCCAGTGGCTTCTGGGAAATGTAGTCTCCGGCTCATGATGAGCTCAGCTCTCGTGGCTCTGATGGTGTGAAGCCAAGAAATAAGTGATAAGTGCCTAAACCAAGAAATATTGATATCTAATTATATATTTTTTAAAAAAGGAAAGCAGAAACGAAGTACAGTCCTGTCCAAAAGTCTCAGGACACCATTAGGTTAGATAAACCATTGTTTTAGCCCCGGTATAACGACTGTATGTAATTATTCCACATTTTCTAGATTCAGATCCAGAGCTAAAGGGTAAAGTGGAAAGTATTTAATGTGATTTGGATGAAGCCCGTGACTACGTCCACTCAAAAGTACGGTGGAGGATCTGTAACTGTTTTAGTTTAGCTCCCAAAATCTTAAGTCTAAGGTTGTTTTGTTCATATTTCAGAACGTTTTGGTTTATGAGTTAAAGGTCAGAGTGTAGGCCGTTTTTAGGGCTTATTTGGGGATGGGTCAGACAGCCAATCGTATTCTGACTGAGCCACTAATAGGAAGAAGCTTTGTTTTTCTGTCACACGTCCTCACGCCCAGGCTGAGTCTCCTGTCTTCCCTCAGATCTGATTAAATCTCCCACTTCTCCACTCGTCCCTCCTGCTCTCTTTACCAGACCCCCTTCAGATAAAACAGGAAAATGAGGCACGTTATTAACCGGCTGTCTGAGCTTTAGTGTGGCCGTCCTGTCAGACTGTTTCCTTTACCTGACTGGTGACTTCAGAAAGGGATACGACCTCATGCCTAATTGCTGTATTTTTGTTGCAGCGAGAAGTTCATGGTGAGGCTCAACAAAAACGGCGGTCCAAAGAACCCGGAGAAAATCGACCGCCTCTGCGCTGTGTTTACGGTAAATCAGGTTATTTTGAATTGGAAGTGGAAGTGACAGAAACGGTGACCCGATACTTTTGGCCCGATGAACAGCTGATTATTAACTAATCACCAATTTGTTGTGTGTTAATTATGCAGTCAATCTCTCGGCTTCATCTACATTCCTAAGCTCACTGAGATGCTGCCTTGTGATTGGCTGAATAGTGTACCTAATAAAGTGGACGCTGTTTTCTACCTTAACGTTAAAGGTGTTAATCCTGATTAATCCTCTCCACAGGACCTGAGCAATAAGGACATGAAGCGGGACCTGTACATCGTCGCTCAGGTCATCAGGACGGGTCAGTGGGTCTCTTCTAATTTTAGCCCTCGTGCACTTTCTTCCTTTTGTTCCACTCTCTGCTCTCGCCTCTCGAGTGCCGTTATGTAACCGCAACCGTGTCCGTTACGGCCAGAGGGGGCGGCAGCTTCAGCAGAACGCAATGTTCTTTATAGACTTCGGTTTGAGATTTTGTGAGTTTTTAATGAGCTCGTTAGTCCGGTTAAGGCGTCCCATGGCGAGTGCTTATAGAAAACGACCACGCCCTGACACAAAACGTTCATGTTCGGCAACGTTGTGGTTTGTCGCCGCAGGTCGAATGCTGCTGAACGACTCCAAAAAGGGCCCCCCTCACGTGCACTACAGACGCCCGTACGGCTGCGCTGTCCTGGCCATGAGTGACGTCCTGCACACCATCTCCGAACTCAAGGAGGAGAAGGACTTTGTGCTGAAGGTCTACACGTGAGTCCCTCAATAATGCGGCGCCCCCACCTGGACGATCTGTGATCAGGGTTAATGCCACACAGAGCAGAGTGTATAAATTCTTTATCGTCATCATTCTCCAGCCTTTCAGCTTCTACTTAACCACACATTCACTTTAATATCCATGTTTTTATAATCCTATAAACTCTGATAAATGCTCCGATACGAGCAGGATGAGCTGTTCTGCCCGGCAACTGAGCTCTGATTGGTCAGTCTGAGTTTCAATTAGAAGAGGCTCAGTTTAAAAACATTACGCAGCGACTCGATGGGAAGGACAACGCTCGTAGACGTGTTTTTTTTTTTTTTCAGTGTCAAAAAAAGATTATGGAGCCCCAAACAGAGGGGTGTGAGCTCAAAACAGTTGACGTGCGAATCGGTTCTGGGTCAGGGATGTTGTTCTGGATGATGTTCTTCAAATCCGGGGCTTGCTGAGCACATCTTGGGTGGCGTCTGCCCGATTGAATTAGCTTGCTGTGATTTTTCAAAGTCATTTTCCGTTTTGTCGTATGGGGCATGGTCGTTTAGTGAAGTGGAGTGGATTTCTTTCCATGACGGACCTCTCAGCCCCTCCACATGAATTACTCCTGCTGGAGTGGCACAATTAGGGCTGGAAAAGTGAAGTGTCAGGCTCATTAGCTCTACAGGTCTGCATGTGTGATATAAAGTCAAGCTGACAGGCTGGTTAGAGTAATCCCTCACGCCGGCATGCACTCAGTGCCCCCTCACCCGCCTCTCTGTGAGTCTAACCCGACTGGCTTTAATGAAAATACAGAGGCGTCTGTATGGAGTCGCCAAAATTTTGGCATCTGGGGGGGGGGGGGGAGTTCCAGTAGGTTTCGAAACGTTTGCTTGAGAACTTCTTGCAGTCGGACCCTTGAAAGTTGTTCCTTAGTTTGATGCCCAGCCTGTGTGATGCCCAAACCAGTCAGAATCATACCTGCTGTGCCATGGTGCCAAAGCGAAAGGGATACCTGTATGAAACACTGTAATGGTGCTGATAGACCTCTTACCGTTTCGTCTGCACTGTTCCGTTTTTAACGTGTTAAAGTGTGTAGACCCTGTGATGCGCCAGGCTTTTCCACCTCTGATGCCCGCTTGGCGTTCACGCCGACGGAACGGCAGATGGCCCGTGTCTTGGCACTAACGCTGCTGTTATTAAAGCGACGTTTCATCGGCCGTTCTGCCTGTTGCTTTTCCAGGACGTCCAATAATCGTTGCAATAGAAACAATATTGGTGTGATATAAATAAGACTAAAAGCTTAAGCCTGTAAGGACCTGTGGATTTTTGGGACGATTCGACCATAACTTGTTCGTCGCTTGTTGGAACGTGAAAGCTCCTCATACTTAATGTTTCAGATCCTCCACCGAACTTATGAGTAGGGACGTAGTTTCCATTCTGCATAACCAACCTTCCGACGAGTTATGGATCAACATTAACCAAACTTTAAACAGTTTATTCTCAGTTCTTTTCGAGTGAAAGTCTTCCTTAAAATACGGAAAAGTTTTCCCAAAGGTGTTGCTTTAATCAGTTTCGGAGGGTTTTTTTTTTTTGTCCGTTTTGATGGATTTGGAGAAAGGAAAATCAATGCTGGCCTCTCACTTCTATTTCTTGCTTCGTAAATTTGTTGAACGACTGGTTTAATGTTTTTTCATCTAAGCGGATTTATAATAACGCTTAGATTTGAAGCTCTAATGCAACTTGATTATTCGAGAGCTCCTCAAGTTTTCTTTTGAACTTCGTTTGTCTTGTGTCATAGATGCATTAGACTTTGGACTCGTTTGGTTTGACAGTTCTGTTTAAATGGAATACGTGACTGGCCACCTTTAGATGCCTACCTCCCGTCCCCTGAAAGTGTGATTTTAATATTCATTAGAAAAACTGATGAGGCACAAAGTTACACTGGAGAAACCATTTCAGCAGAGGTAAAATTTTAAAAGGGGTAATTTCGCCCCGACCAGAACATGAGCAGCAGAAGTGCCTCTTGACTCTTCGAGTGAAGTGCAGTGATTGCCTGGTGCTGCTACTGCGAGGCAAAAAAGAAGAAAAGTTCATGATTGCCTCGTCAGCTTGGCTCATTTACCTCCCCCGAAACGAACGTTTGTTCTGCTCTAATTTGAGCTCTCCCACGCGGCCTCTGTGTCAGGGGGATTAACCTGTGTTCTTCGTCACCGTCGTCTCTTTTGCATGCAGACGCGGTACGGTGATCGGAATACAAATTCTGAAGCGTTTTGTTTAGGGGGTTCACACGTTACGGCAGCGTTGTTTCTGCGCGAACAGACGCTTGTTTTAAGATTTTAAGCTGTTTTCAGTCGTTTATGCAGATGGAATCAACATGGAATGTACAATCGGCATGATCTGAGAGCTCCTCTGTGAAGAAACGCACAAGACAAAAACGTGCTGGAACAATCCGGATCATTGTAGGCGTTGTAGCTTACTATAAAAAGTTCTTATAAGAGAAAACCTTCCACCAACTGAGCTGCAAATGAGCCTAATAATTAACACAAGGCTGCCGAGTGACGGGCTCAGGATGGGCTATAATGCTCTAGGAGATCATTAAAATAGTTCTAAGGACCAATCTGAGAGGAGCTGGACCCTACACAGAGCATTCGCACCACCAGTAGGAACTTTGTGAACATCGAGACGGTTGCTTGAATACGATTGACGTTGCATGTAGGCTCAGTAAAGCCTGGACCCATTTGACTGTGGTTTTTTTTGCATTTTTTTTTTTTGCAACAGTTCATAGCAGAACTGTTTTGCTATTTTACAGTGGAACCATGGCACACACAAGAACAGACAAGCTGCAGTCAGTGTATCATGTCAGTCAGATATCGTAGGGTCTGGTCTTGCGGTATATCGAGTATCGCCGAATCGCAGTATCATGATATCAGCCTTACGATAGTATCGTATAATATCGTATTGTGAGGGTCCCTGTGCACTCCCTCTGTACTGCGACTTATTTTTACCACAGATTTCTTCTCTTTATTTTTCTGTTTTGCAGCTGCAACAACGAGAACGAGTGGTACCAGGTGCACGAGAACATCATTCGCAAGTCCAGCACCAAATACACGGCCCCCAGCACCAACTACGGTACGGAACGTCAAAGGTGTTAGCACGGATACAGCCGGGACGGTTGGACTTTAGATTTAAGGCCCTCTGATATGAGACGGAAATCGTCTAGACATATGAGAGATCAGAGAATCCCCTTTAGAATTTTGAAATCCCCCCCCCCCCCCCCATCTGCTTTTGAGGAACGTCTGCGCCTTTATTCGGCTTTAAGAACGAAGCCAGTGCAGCTCGGACTCGCCCTGTCAAATGATCGTGCTGACCAAACGCCGCCCCCTACGCCATGAACCAAATCAGCACTTCCTTTCAACTGTGTAAACGAGTTAAAGGGTTTCTATGTGCGCCGGGGATCTGGAGAGTGAAACAGTCGCTCTTACACCGGGATGTCGTCATCTGGCTACACCAGTGTAAAACGGTTCAAAGCTGAAGGAGCACTTTGATGGTGCAGCGTTTCCTCCTCTCCGGTAGTGATCCGTACCGTGGACGTCGAAACCACAGAGACCAAATACTGTCTTAAATCCTTCAGTCCAATAAATCAGTTTTATAAAGGCAGGTTCTGATTGTGTACTGATGTAGAAAGCAGTGCTAACATTCACACTGTTGGTTTGTTTTTGGATTTCTGAAGGGGACGGTTTGCAGAAGGGTTCTCCTAAAAAATACAAATGAGTTCAGCTAGGACGAATTACTTTTTCAGTAATTAACCGATTCCGGTTAATGGGACCATATCGGGACGTGATCGTTTTGGTCCTAATAAACGGCTGGTCCGATTAAACGAACATGCCCTATGTTAGAAGACGGGACGTGCTATGTAACATATTAAATGTTTATTAAA
>JAUZSV010433569.1:0-10176 GCA_034780495.1 Parotocinclus cesarpintoi | reverse complement strand
TGATTTAAAGTAGAGGGCCACAAAACATCGTTCCGCGGGCCGCAATTGGCCCCCGGGCCGCGAGTCTGAGACCCCTGAGTTACACAAATGAGATAAAATCTCAATAAGTAACACATTCATGGGGGTATACAGAAACAGAAGTATGTCAAATTGGATGCTGGGAGCTGGAGTGACACACATTGGCTGTTCAGTAGGATGTATGGTCACCCAAAACTGCCGAAATACACTGCATGGACATGATCAGAAGAACCTGTGAGATCCTTTTGATATTCATTTAAAAATATCCCCAAATGTTTGTGAGCAATATATTTCCAAGTTCTCCGTTTGTTTAATTTTGCAAAGCTGTTTGTTATATTTTCATACCCCATTACATCAATCTGCTCTGGGGATAACAAAAACACAGTTAAAGGCATTGGGTGTATTTTTAACAGCATCAGAAGGGGTCAGTTGACCTGCATTAACCGTAACACACATTTGATTTACATGCACACACAAAATAGACATTCTGCCCTTCACAGATTCAAATGGCTGCATAAGAATTGCAAAATGAAATGTTATAACAAAGCATGATTATTGAACACCTGGTGTGTGTGTGTGTGTAAAGCCACTTTTTCGCTCAGAACAAACACCATAAATTGCTAATAGGACGGAACTATATAAACACTGCAACGCAGAGGTTGTGTTCACCAGGAAAGGCTTCTTTAGTCGTTTGTTTAGTGAACCTATGTAATGCAAACACATTGGGCACAAACTATGCTGTTGCTTGCAATTCCATATTGTCCTCATTGTTGCCCGATAGTGTCACGTGACCAGTTAGAAAAACAGCAATGCAAAAATCAGTGTCAGACTTCGGCTGAATGGAAAGGGTTTTGATTTCTGCAAAAGTGGTCATTATGCAAAGGACAGTACACGAGGTGACATTTTGTTGCAACATAAGCCAGGACTCGAGCATCATTCAATATCCGCCACACAGAATCAGCCAGAGGCGACTGGCTAAAATTACAAAGTCTTTAATTTGGGGGTTTCCAGAAATCAAAGTCAATATCTGTATTCTGAGTCATGGTACAGGTAGTCTTTCGGGACCGCATGTCAGGAAAGTTTTCAACTGTGCTGAATGCCAACAAGGCTACAGCTACTGGCTTTCTTTCTAAGACCTGCCCTCAATTTCCTGTAGATCAAAAACTTTGAAAATCTGGAGGAGTGTAATCCATAACACAAGCAAAACCATGTCTTAAAGGAATAAGAATGGTGAGAGGTATGCACTCAAGTCTTTGTCCCATCCTTTTTTATGGATTACGGCACCGTTTAGCTCGAACGCTAATCCTAGTGCTTGTCGTTTCTTGAACCTATCTGTCCATTCTTTCAACATGACATTTACTCCAGCTGTATCATCTCTGGAACCTGGAAGCGGCACGGGCCAAACACAGTAATCCCTCGTTCACTTTTAGCACCTGTCCGGAGATTACTTCTAAGGCTAAGCATACAGTGTGGTCTGGTTGAACTGAACAGCTTTTGAGTCTATTTATTTTTACTCCAAATAATGTGTTCTCTGAACTTAACTGGCATCTATTTTGCTACTTTTCCATTCTTGCTGAGATCCCATGGTAGTTGTTGCTTGGATAAAACTAACAAGCCCACCTGAGAGAAAACCTGTCTCAATCACCAGCTTCTGTTCCACTAGAGCTAGGTCTACAGTACTGTGCAAAAGTCTTAGTTTACCAGTAACTTTGTTGTTTTAGCAATGGTATAGTGACCGTATATAACATATGGTTGGCAGCTGAACCAAAATACTTTGAATTTGGATTCATCACTCTGTAATATTCTTTTCCACTCATAATAAGCCCATGTTTTGTGAGCTTTAGCAAATCGTAGACTATTCCTTCTGTTCCACTTCAGAAAAAGTGGTTTCTTGGCTGCTACCCTTTTAAAAAGACCATTCAACTTTTTAAAATTCAGCTTCAGCTGTAAAAGGGTCAACTTGGCATCCTGATAAATCTCCAGATGCGGCTATTTGCTATTGCTGTAAGTGAAATGGGAGGTACTTAACATTGTAACTAGGGAAGCAGTTTCTTGATTTCTGGTTATATTATAATTAAGAGACTGAGAATTAAATACTGTATATATGGTTCGTACACAATTGATAAAACAATGGCAAAACTAAGTGAATGGTAACCCAAGACTTTTGCGACGTACAGTCTTACAGTCCAAGCAATCATGGGTAAATGCCCTTTACTTAAGAATCCAACTGGAATCCATCAGGTCCAGTGTTCAATACCTTCATCACTAGGCTACCGCAGTCCCATAAAGCTTGGCTTGTTATGGCCTGGGTTTGAACCTGGGACCTTTCCGTGGATAAGCAGATGTGCTAAGCAATACCCTACAGAATCAGCATTTAATACACATTTACATTTAATGCAAATTGCATTTGTGGTAAAGAAATATAGATATAATAAATGTATTTTATTTTATGGATGTTACAACCAAAAAAAAAGTTTTCAAATATACAGATTAAAGAAATCTAGTGAAAAATAACTAGAAAAAGAATAATGAATGAAATAATGAAAATTGGGTATAAACATGATGGAAGTGGAATAGTATTGTGACAAACCATGTCAACTCACAACTAGAGAGACCCAGGTTCAAATGCCTGCCTGAGTAGAGTTTGCATGTTCTCTGCATAACTGTGTGAGTGTTCTGGTTTAACCCATTCCGAAGACATGATACCTCAGCTGGTATATGAGTAGCTGGTATATGACTGTGATGGTGACTATGTACAAATACTTCACAACTGTTGTGGGGTTTCCAGAGGTCAACAGATAAATTGTCCCCAAGGGGGAAAACTCTGGCAGAGTTCAGGTTGTTTAGCAGCAAGCAGTCTTTATTACAATATCTCATTATTACAAGATGTGCAATTCAGTGCAATTCAGAGAGCATGTACACACAATCAGAATCAAGTGAAAGATGCCACCCTAATTTCTAAATTGGGCCTTTCTCCACCTGCAACATCCATCCTAAATATTTTTAAAAATACATTGCAGGCTAAAGCTAGTCTTTCTTAAGCCTACCCTATATCAAGCTTACATTTACATCAAGCCATTTAGCAGATTCCCAGATAAAAAAGCAACTTGCAACTGAAACAACCTTACAGTCCAAGCACTTGTGCGCAGACCCAACAGTCGGCTTAGAACCTGGACATTATGGTCCACAATCCAGTACCACACCAAACCACACCATGTCACACCACCAGAGTTAAGTTATTCTTCACAGAAAACTTACTGAAAGACACAAACACAGATACAAGCTATTTAAAGACCACATTATGTTATGTAAAACAGGTGGTTGAAATGGTTATTGACCGGACAATTCCACAGCCACATAGTCACACTTTTTCGGCTACTTGTAATGTTAATATAATAGGTATTTTCACTTGGAAACGTGTGCAAATGATACGTAAATGCATCAGAGATACTTCAGATCCTAGGACACATTAACACAGACTGTAGAACCAAAATATTAGCATGAACCATAAAATAGAAACATAAATAAACATCACTACCTGGACACAACCCAGATGTAATAAATCCACCTCAAGAATCCACTAATTTCCAGAACATGCAAAGAAGTGTCACCTTTTAAAGACTTTCAGTCTTAAGTAGGTAAGCAGTAGTAGGAAGCCAAATGGGTGATCAAATGACCAGCACTCTGCGCTTCTAGGTATAGTTTATGCAGCTCAAGTCATCACGGAGTACAAAACCCAAATTTCATGTCTCTCTTTGTCTCTCTTTGTAATAAAAGTAGCAGCGCACAACATAGTAATAAGCAGTAATAGTAATATAGTTCCTACTCATGCACGCTCATGTACATGCAAAGTAAATTAATATTTAGGAAGATAAATTAAATAATAAATATATAAACAAGCCATTAATGTATGACACAATAATAAATAATATTTATACACACCAACATTTTTCTTAATTGGACCAGCTGTTTGTGTATGCAACTCCCTTAGTTAATAGATTCATTTTTATTACCTATTATTAAGTGTTAAGACCTTGTTTTTTAAAGCAAATAAATAATAATTGAGGGAAACAGAGAAATATTAAGAATATTAGGTAGGAATTAAAATTTTTAGAAAGCTACCCAGTTGTGTTTTGGATGCTGGTCAATTGGCAAAAACACATTTTTCTGTTTTAGTCCATGTTAGTGTTGGTATGGTGATGGTTTAGCTGGTGCATTTGCTTGGCCGTGCTGGTAAAGCTGGTTGACATAATTTGTTACTTCAGATGGTTTTCATGGTTGGAGTTAGTTTATTTAAAAAAACAGTTGGTAATGATTAAAGAAAGGAATTGCAATGCAAAGTTCTTAAAGAAACATGTATCCATTTTGCATGAGGAAGAACAAATTTGAAACATCCACTAGTATTTTGCATTTGTTCTGGTTTATTGGTCTGACTGTCAAAATAGCTAAATGATAATCATCTTTTAATATGTGCAGTCTAAAACACATTCCGCTGGCAAAAAGAAACAAAGACAAGCAGGAGTTTCCAGGCCACTGCCAAAGACAGACAAGAAGGTGAACGTGAGACAGCGAGATAGAGAATAGCTGTGAAGTGGAGAGGATTTCCACTCCACAGTCACAAACAAGGGCAGTAACACAGAAAATGTCAAGAATGACAGAAGTAAGCATCAGCACTTCCTGCATTAAGCCATCAGAAACATATAAAAGTGATGTGACCAAGTCAGATTCAAGACAAATCCTTCCACAAGTAATTGCACAGAATGTTGCCGGGTGTGAATGGACCTTTCATGACATGCTCAGGAAATATGTGAGAAAACTATGCGCTGTTGCGTCGCCATAACACTTCGTATGTCCACCAAAACACAGGAACCACCAACACCAATACCACATTATTAAAAATGATGATGCCAGTTATAAATATAAAGGGAGGTTTGTGTCTAATGAGTCTACATTTTCAACACATAATGAGCAAATACAAATACAGCAAAAATGTAACCACATGGCGCGCAAACCACATACTAACAGCATTGATCGTGTGTACATTCTGATGATTAACAAAAATGTGTGTTTTTACAACAAACAAATACAAATAAAATCGAAAAATAACTTCATATGGTTGAGACAGAATAGTAAGTTAAGATGAACCTTCTCAGACGCAATTATAATAAAAAGTAAAAGAGAAGGGAGAACATACATTTGGTCTTTAAATAGTCTTCAGAAGATCCATTGAACGTCATTTAAAGATCATTTAACATTTAAACATGTCATTTGTTGTATGGTATATATTTTAAAAGTGGCAATATGTTAGAAAAATAGGACTGAGTGAAATCCTGGGGTCAGGACTAAAATATGTATTTTAAAGTAAATTATTATAGATTTCCACAGATGGGATATGAATTGACACAACAAAAAATAAATTCAGAAGAATATGAATTATTATAGGATTAAGGATGTGTAATATAAGATGCCAGGACAGCTAACAAATGGAATTTTTTTGTGTTCTGGGTTATCTCCGTTTTTATTAACATTTTAAATGATTTACGTAAAATTTGCAGTCACATCACTGTGCATCACTTTGCTCACTAGTAAAATGTAAAAAAAAATAACAACTGTGAATTATAATAATTACATATGTTTAATGTCCTAAGGATGGAAATATCACCCATCCTGTGGAATGGCTCAGTTATCCAAGTAGAAAACATAGACAACCCATAACCGGCAATGCAATTAAACATTGTGTTGCTACTTGTTCTAAAAATTCACTCAATCTACTTGGAAGGTTTATGGTTGCTCAGTCAGCTGGTAGTACCATATAAAAACCCTGTGTTGGCAAGCAGTAAAGTTATAACTGCATGTTTCTTAAGCTATGTAAAACCCTTTTTACTGTAGTGGACCTCACACACACATACACAAGACCCACACATTAACCCTCACATTCCTCTGCAGTGCCACAACCAATAAACTGTTCTTACAGTCTGTTTGGTACTGTATCATGTGGACGTGCTGTAACCTGTTATAACTTAAGCTCAAATCAAACAGTAACACCACCCCTCCACCACCACCACCACCACCACCACCATATCCGAAGGAAAAGTAATCTTCCTCAAACATTTGGATTGAATTCACTTCACTTCGGTTCTTAGTTTTGCCCACAAGGCTGATGTTTTTCCAGAGTTGCACATTCTTTTTTTTTTTTTTTTTTTTTTTTAATCAACTCGGGTTCCTAAGATTTTCATTTTACATCAGTTCATTTCCGCCGCAGGAGTTTTCTTTTCTTCTTTCTCCCTTTTACTTTCTCAGCCTTTATCTCTCTTTCTCTGGCTTTGTGTCTTCTTGTGTGTCTGACCTCCCTCTCTGGGGCCTCCTCGCTCTGTGAGCCTTTAATTCCACAGAAGTTTTGTTCTCCTTTTCCCTCATCTTACCTTCTTTTAACTTGCGATTTTCCCCTTTTTCACCCTTTTTTGGTTCAGCTGCGTTCTCAGATCTTTTTAGAGCCAAAAGTACCCGCCGTTCCACCCTTCACATGTTTACCTCTTTCTCTTTCGTTCTCTCTCCCACTCACATTTTTTCAACTTTAATCTTTCTTTGAACTTCCCGCCATCTCGCTAATCTGCGACTCCTTTTCCTGTTGGCTTGGCTAATACCTTTCTATACCTCTTTACTCCACGTTTCTTTAGCCCTCTCTCCCGATCTGATAAAGCGTTCGTAAAAACTTTTCTTAGCTCACTAATCTTTTTAAAACACGGTCTGGGCTAAACTTTACGGATTCGTTTTGAATTTGAATCAAATCAATCGTTCTGAAAAGTCCGGACCAGGTGCATTTTTTGGAGAGATCAGTTAGCAAACCCTCAGGTTCAGTCTTACACTACATTTTTGCATACAAAATACAAAACGAACAAAATCTCAGTGGCGTTACCATAGCAACTCTGACCGCCATCAGAATGCCAAGTGTGTGCAGATACACCGCTGGCACTGCAGGTTCTCCTATCCCATGCTGCAAGGGCTGTCTTACTCCACTCCCATCATGTGTGGAAAACAGATAAAGCAGAGCAGCCGAATGGAGAGAAAGAATTTCTCAATTCTTACATGTCTCTTTGTCCAAATGCATCAGAACTGATTGGTCTGTCTTGACTCTATCTCTAGGATGGAGTGTATTTATTTGAACAAATGTGCAGAAAAGCTAATACAAACTTGATAGCCACTGCAAAACTGGGGAAATTATTTACTAACAGGGACCATGTAGAAATGTGTTTGAATAAAATAGAACAGATTCATTTGCTGAGCTTGATTATAGAATATAGAATATGCAATTTGGGGCATCTGTAACTACAGGGCAGTGTTCTTGAGTAGCCGAGAAATATACAATATACACTGTTCACAAAAATTAGTAAATTAAAAGTATTTTTTTTGCGCAGTATACAATATAATATAACAGCCACCCTGTCAGTGTCTGTTCACTTTAACTACCATGGTCTTAACAATTATAATCTATGAAAACATGTATTAAAATCTGTCATTTAACTCCAGCTGTTGTAGCTGCGGCAGCACGGTGGATCGATGAGTAGCGCCGCTGCCTCACAGCAAGAAGGTCCCGGGTTCAATCCCAGGGTGCGGCCGTCTGTGTGGAATCTGCACGTCCTCCCCGGGTCTGTTTGGTTTTATTCTGGGTACTCCAGTTTCCCACAGTCCAAAGACATGCGTGTTAGCTGAATTGGTGTCTACAGTGGCCCTTAGTGTGCGACTGTGTGCTTGACTGTGTGTGTGTGTGTGCCCTACGATGGATTGGCATCCCATCTAGGGTTGCTCCTGCCCTTGCGCCTAGAGTTGCCGGGTGGGCACCAGCTGGCCCGCAACCCCTTGCAACTGTGCTGCAGATCCATGTGTAAATGCAGGAGGAAGTCATTCGATGTCATTCATAATTACTGCTGGATTGTTAAGCTTTTTTGCGCAAGTTTTTTGTCCTATTGGAGGTAGAACTACTTTGTTTGACCTGAACTACCTGCAAATTTTATCTATCTTAGTATAACTTAACTATACTGCTCACGAAAATGTGTGTAATTTTGTGAGCAGTGAAAAAAAATGGCTTAAATTCACTCGTGTCTTGGTCCTCCCAAGGTTCCTTCCATCTACTTTCAGGGAGTTTTTCCTTGTCACTGTCACCCTAGGCTTGCTCAGTTTGGGATTGGCCTTTTAAGATAATATAATACTGTAAACTACTTTTTAATCTCTTAATTTTTATCCTTTCACTGTAGCACTTTGAGATTTCATGGAAATGTAAAGTGCACTATAAATAAAATGTATTATTATTATTATTATTATAAAGCTGCTTTGAGACAATATACTATTGTAAAAAGTGCTATAGAAATACATTTTAAATTGAATTGAATTGAACTCATTGAGTCTGTTTTATCTGGCTAATCTTCCAAGTTGTTTGTAATTTTGTCTAACAACAATTTTTTTTGCTTCTGTCAAATAAGAGTATCAGGTCCATCATACCAGCTTTCCACTAAACAGAATCACACGTTTTCCGTAGTCCCTTCACATATCGTTTGTTATTGTGACAATATCCTTAATAATTACGATACAATTGCATAAAAATGTGATTATCCTTAAGTTTTTTGGAATGTGCTGCAGTCCTGAAATGGCAAGAATAGATGTTTTTTTAACAAATGAAACGTAGTTAAGCAGAAAAAAAATGAAATATCTATTGTCTGCAATGAAATGAAAGTCATAGTAAATGTAAGAAATATTGAGTTTGTTTGGGTTTTTTTCAAATACATTTTGATGTGTCCCAACTTTTTCTGAGTTGGGGATGTAGAACAATAGGATGATGCTTTAGGTCATATTTTTGTAGAAATATAGAAAATTCTAAAGGGTGCACCAATTTTCCAGCACCACTGTACCAGTTTTATTTTGAACTAGATATCTATGTGAAATGTAAGAACTTCTTTTGTTCTGTGTCCCACACACCATATCCATATCCAGCAATGCATTCTAATTCTGTCTTGGATAAACAGACATGTTATGAGCAATGATCAAAGTTTTTACAAACCTTCTCTCTCAACTGTGTATGCGCTGGGCCATTCGAATTTCAAACAAAAGCGTAAGAATTATGAAGATCATTAGCAGCCCAAGTTGGATTGGACTGTACAGTGAGAGAAATCTGATCACCACGGCTATGACAAATGAACAAACTTGAATCTCATATTTCCGCAGCTTGTTTTCATTTATAATTGGTGAATTTCTTAGAAAGCGCATACCAGTGTAGTCCGTTTACAAGAAATGAAGTCTTCTCCTGACACTGCTCTGCACCCTGTACCGGGGCCTCTGTAACACCCTGTTCTCTGTGTTCTGGGCTGAAGACGTTGAGTTGGCAGTGCTCCACGTGGCACAAAAGCACTGCGACATTCCTACTATCTGCGCTTAATCTACGGTGTCAGCTCGTGTTAGCTGGACCGCACCGGAGCACTGGGAATATTAAAAAGCCCACAGGCAGAATTCCTGCAGAGCAGAGGTGAGGAGAAAAAGAGAAAACAGCAAAAACGAGAATGTCAGAGATTGACAACTTGCTCCGCTATTGTCTGTGAAGGGTTGGAGATTGATGTCCATTAAGCCTTCAGGATTTTCGTTCTATCTCTTTGTGTTGCTCTTTAGTATATAGTGTGAGACAGATGTCTTAGTGCGTACTATCTTAAGGCCCTGTGTGAGAAGTCAAATAATAACAAATTAAGGGAAAGCAAAGGGGAACGATACAACGAGTTAATTATAATATACTGCTCACAAAAATTAGGGGATACCTCTTCTTTAAATAGAATCTCCTATAATAACATATCCCCCTTTTTATGTGAACAGTTTACCATCCCGACTTCAATCCCAGGCTGGAGCGGTCTGGGTCCTTTCTGTGTGGAGTCTGCATGTTCTCCCAGTGTCTGTGTAAGTTTACTTCGGATACTCCAGTTTCCTCCCACAGTCCAAAAATATGCATGTTGGGTTAATTTGTGTCTCTAAAGTGGCCCTTAGTGTGTGCCCTATAATGGATTGGCGTCCCATCTAGGGTTGTTCCTGCCCTTGTGCCCAGAGTTGCCAGGTTGCCCCCAG
Source organism: Parotocinclus cesarpintoi (assembly GCA_034780495.1). Classification (NCBI taxonomy): domain Eukaryota; kingdom Metazoa; phylum Chordata; class Actinopteri; order Siluriformes; family Loricariidae; genus Parotocinclus; species Parotocinclus cesarpintoi. Next base: position 60 of record JAUZSV010433569.1, on the reverse strand, counting down.
CTGGCCCGCGACCCCATGTGGATTAAAGAGATAATGACTGAATGAACAAGTCTACCATTG
>JAUZSV010433558.1:0-10178 GCA_034780495.1 Parotocinclus cesarpintoi | reverse complement strand
ACAGTGGCAAGGAAAAACTCCCTAAAATTGTAGGAAGAAACCTTGGGAGGACCAAGACTCAACAGGGGACCCGACCTCCATGGTGGCCTAGAAGATTCTCATTTATAAAAGGGGAGCAAAACTCGTTTGGAAATGACTAAAGGGTTGAATGTTAACGTCTTCTATGATCAGATTCTATGGTGGAATTTGGACTGTTCAGTGTCATTCAGACTTTAGGGAGGACTTTGGCATGGAATATAAACTTGATTCTCCCAGCTCTTCTGCTGCCAGATGCAAGTCGCTGTTGATAACGGTGACTGTGAGATGAAGTGCAGTGCAGTGAATTGATTAGTCCTATAAACTCCACATTCTGTTCTTTTTCCGTGTTTTCTCAGAGACACAAACTCCATGGTGGAGGAGTTCATGTTGCTGGCAAACATTTCAGTGGCTCAGAAGATTTACGAGGAGTTCTCAGAGTGTGCTCTGCTCCGAAAACACCCGGCACCGCCTCTGTCCAACTACGACATCCTCATCAAAGCGGCCAAGTCAAAGGTACGTTGAGAATTAATATTGTATAAAAGTGTATAATCAGGAGTCAGAGCAATGATCTATAATCAGGCTGAAAAGGAAACGGTGCAGGGTGGATTAAAACGCATAGATTAAGGTGATTTGATGGTGTGATAAAATACCAGGGTTAATAGTGTTGGTGATTACGCTGCTTACGAATCCACGTCCATCTGCAGGCTAGCGAGTTAATGCCAGTAGCTACTGTAGCTTTCAGTAATTATTAGCAAATACAAGTCGAATTGTTGATAATGTGGATACAGTAGGTTTTTACCACAGGGTTCGTTTTTATTTGTAGCGCTGGGGTAAACCCTACCATATACAGGTAAGGGTTGTTAAACACCTTTACATAGAGTTTACAGAAGCATGAAAAGAACTGAAAGTGAATTACTGTCTTTTACGTGAGAGCGCAAAAAACAAGGAAAATGGACCCAATGAACACGGAGAATGAGGAAGCCCAAGCGGAGAAATAATAACTACGTATTTGCAACGCATCACTTTAAGGTTAGGCCAGACTCTTTTTATTGCTTGTTTTGAAGGTCCGCAGACGATGATATTAAAAAAAAAAAAAAATCAGTCACAATTGAGATGCAGGCGTTGGCAAGGGACGGAGGTGGAAGCGCTATCTCGGCCCTTTAGTACATTTAAGCTGATTCGTTTCGCAGTTGCAAGCTCGAGGTTTGGAGATTTGATGGTGATGCCAGAATCAAGCTGAAGTCTGGTTGAACTTGATAATGTTCAATCAATCTTATCTGATCAGTACCTTAAAATGATTCAGGAATTGTTCGTTTTAGCCAGAAAGTAATATACACTGCACAAGACTAATAAGGTCTAATTTCATTTCCTGTTCTTGTTCAGGACCTGGATATCAGAACCGATTCAGCCAAGGCACTTGCTGACTCTTTAAACGAGGCCACACTGCAGGACTTTCCCTACTTCAACACACTGCTGAGGATCCTGGCCACTCGCTGCATGATGCAGGCCGTCTACTTCTGCTCAGGCATGGACAGCGATTTTCACCACTACGGCCTGGCGTCACCTATCTACACCCATTTCACCTCGCCCATCAGGAGGTACGAACCTCGGGCTAGAGCATTGACTCTTTTGATAAAATAAAACAACGATGGGTAACGTAAGTAAAAGTGCACACGTGTACAGAAAACACTTGAGGTTGCCTATAATCATCTGAAATCATCACCCCTTTCTTTCTTCCAATTTGTTTTGCTCAGTACCCCTGATCCCCTGAGCTCCTCCACTGAGGTTGTAGGCGAGTAGTGAATAGGCACTTTTGCATCAGAGGAATTTTCCCCCCAGTTTTTTAAAACTGTGCCCCTTTTCTTGGTGTTCAAACCGCAGGAACTAGGAACGTTTGTAGGTCTTAAAACGCCTTGTACGTGGATTTAAAAAATTTAAGGCAGGGTCTTTTCTCAGATGATAAGAACCCTGAGTGATGAGTATGAGATCGGTGATTGGTTATGCTACGCCTGGTACCTCTACAAAGATCCAGCTACAGAAAAGGTAGCCGGTGTTTTGTTTCGGCAGTAACTACTTGATGATAAAAAGGAAGTAAGGAAGGTAATAATGAGGTTGAGCATGACTAAAAAAACAACTATGGTGTACAGTTATGTAATAAGTACAAATAAAGAATAAAACAAATCGCAAAGTGTCCTTACAAGATAAAAGCAATCGTAGAGCGAAAAGAGTAGAAATGCTTAAATCGAACTGAAAGCTTGGTTAAATAGAAAGAAAAGTTGCTTTCCGACAATATTTATAACCTCTATATAAAAATCAGATTAAATGCCATGTTCTGTTTTTTTGCAGATATTCTGACATCATAGTTCACCGATTGCTGGCAGTGGCTATTCACGCAGACTGCACCTACCCCGACCTGATGGATAAACACAAGCAGTCGGCCCTGTGCAACAACCTCAACTACAGACACAAGATGGCACAGTATGCCCAGCGAGCCTCAGTGGCCTTCCACACACAGGTAGAACTTCTAAATACAGGGGGAGTCAAAAGACACAGGACACTCGAAGCAAAAGGGTAAATTACATATCTTTAGGCCATGTCCGGAACCTGGGTGCGATTTTGAAAGCCGCCATCTTGGATTAAGGGCGAGTTTTTCCAATGGGAAGGTGGTCATGTAGCATATCAAAGAACACGAGAATTGTCTCAGAAATCGATTGCCAGTATCAGATTCGCAATATATCTTGTGTGTCAGATGTTACAAATAAATTTAAAAACTTTAGGTGTTTGTGATTTAATAATTGATCAAGTGGCCTAGTGGTTAAGGTACTGGACTATGGACCAGAAGGTCCAGATCCCAAATCCCACCTCTGCCACATTTGGTCCCTGAGCAAGGCCCCTAACCCACAATTGCTTGGATTGTAAGATTGTATTAATTGTAAGTCACTCTGGATAAGGGCGTCTCCTAAATGACAAATGTAAATGAATCAAAGTCAAATGTATTTATATAGCACTTTTTACAATGGAGCATTGTCTCAAGCAGCTTTATAATATTATTTTATTTTATAAGGCCAATCCCAAATTGAGCAAGCCTAGGGTGACAGTGGAAAGAAAAAACTCCTGAATATAGAAGGAGGAAACCTCAGGAGGACCAAGACTCAAAAAGGGATCCGACCTCCATGGGTGGCCTAGATTTTAATACAGTAATTAAGTTGTACTGATAGTAAAATTAAGTCAATAATACAATTTAAATTAATAATAAAATTTAAATCAGTGTCCTGTGGCTTTTGACTCAGTACAGTGGTACCCCAGTGTCTCGGTTCTCGTCATTTGCTCGGTACTCTGCACTCTTGCTTAGACTTGTTTCAGCTTTTTATTACAAAATAAGCTTTGCATTAACAATGAGTAGCCAAATGTAGGCTAATGTATTTTTTTTTTTATTTTTTTTTACGATAAGGCCGACTCCGCTATGATACCTAGATTCCATTAAACTGATTAGGTAATGATACATTTAACGTACGATGGCTTTCTTGGAACATAACCTCATCCTAAATACAGTAGAGCTCCAGTGGAATACAACTTTATTATAGTATAGAGTGTCTTATACAGAGTGGATTTACTGGGGGTCGGATCGGATTCATTCAATTTACGATTCCTTATGGGAAACTTTTGGTCGTTTTATCAGTTTTTGGAAAGCGTTCTGAGACGAACTAACGTCTAGAACCGAGGTGCCACTGTACAGTCCTGAAAGTGTTTTTATTCCACATTTCTTAAAATTGAAATATGTAATGTTTTTGGCCATTAGCTCTTCTTCAAGAACAAAGGCATCCTGAATGAAGAAGGCTTTGTTCTGTTTGTGAGGAAGAATGCCATCATCATCCTCATCCCCAAGTTCGGCCTGGAGGGAACGGTGTTCTTTGAGAACAAAGACAAACCTGGACCGCGACTCCGCTTCGACTCCGAGGTGCTCACTGACTGATCATTTATGTTTTTTATATATATAGCCTGTTTTTTTAATACTGCTCAAATGAAATATCCCATAATGAGTCGCTGTTTGAGCAGTGTATTGAGTAAATAACTGACTGAAACATATTTTACTGTACATTTAATTAGGTACTTTTGTAGGAAACAGCATATGCTAGCTGTTATCTTGTGTGCCAGGCATGTTGTCAAACCGCACACTTACAATTCCGTTCCCTTATATACAGAAAGTTACATATATGATGGGATTGAGAGACTAGTACAGACAGCATAAAACCATAAGAAATGCTTCACTGTTCCAGTCACTATGACTTAGATATATTTTAACGTGAACACTGTTTGGTCTCCAGGGCCCCAGTTTGACTGTGGAGGCTCAGCACACCTTCCACGTTTTCGACAAGGTCAAAGTGACCATCAGCCTGGACGCCTCCAATCTCCAGCACCAGAAGATCAGGATGGCCCTGTTGGAGCCTGTGGTGAGCTTCCAATCTTTCTCTCATTGTAAAACTGTAGTTCAGCAGTAACAGGTGATGGGGTGGTAAGGTAGTTAGAGGCTTTGTGGCAAGTTTCTTAACTGGAATCCAATCCAAACGCTTCCAGTATTGGGTTCTTATGGATGCAGTGTATTTATATTCCCATAAATACCCAGATATGAAAGTTAAGGCAGGAGTTTAAGTCTACAAGAAACCACTTGGTTTAAACAGACCTAAGAAATCATGGCCTAAGACTTTTGCACAGTAATGTACATAAGATCAGGGGGATCTCAGGGGTCAATCTGAAAACTTGTACTGGCTGGAGGTCTGATTTGTTTTTTCCTTCCTCTGTCAGATCCCTGGGGTCAGTGTGGCTTTACCAGAACCAGAACCTGAGGCCAAGAAGCCCAAACTGGATCGCTGAGATTACACACACTTTTTATGTCAACAACTTTAGCATTTGCTCCTTCTGTTGTTCTAGTATCATTTTTTTAAATGAATGTAAATATCCTTTTGCTCCATCTAGCCTGTTGGGGTTTTTTTTGTGGGTGAATTTGTGTACAAATGTGAACACGTTTCAACACCTCAGGATGATTACAGAACTGTTCTTCTACAGAAAACTATAATGTGGATATAAAGCTGTAAAGTGTGCAAGGTTTAGCGACAGATCCATCGTTGTTTTACACGGGCACAGAAGAGCAACTGTTAATGGATTTTTATATGGAAACCTGCAATCGAATGGTATTAAAATGTACCTTTTTAGTAGGTCAATGCTTGTTGCTGAGCGTTCTTCCAGTTTATCAGGTTCATCTAGTGTGTATATCTAGGGGCAGCTGGTGATTTTGAGAATAATAGAGGCACGTTTGTGTCTAGACTGAGAGCACATTTTACTATTTCATTGTACCCTTGACAATAAAGACGTACAAAGAAAATCTTTATTAGATTTTATTAACAAGATAATCAGAAAAGCAAATGGAAAGTCAAATAAAGTTGTTTGATTATGCAAATGGCATGCAAACTCAATGATGGTGATTGAGTAGCAAGTGATATTCATGGGGTGAACAGAATCATGTTAAACTGGACCAGAGTGTCCCATATTGACTGTTTAGTAGGGTGTATGGTCACCCAAGAGTGCCAAAACACACTGACTGTGGTGGGGCATGAACAGGATCAGACGCGATCGTTTTGGTCCTAATAACCGGCTTATTAAAAGAACATGCCCTATTAAAAGAACATGCCCTATTAAAAGAACATGCCCTATGTTACGAGATAGGACCTGCTATGTAACATATTAAATGCTTATTAGACCTTTATGCGATTCGATTGTGCGATTTACACGTATAGCGAACGTACAAACAAGAACTACTGTTACTACTAAAAAATAAATTTGCAAACAAGTTTTTCGAAACGATCTACAACACAATGTATAGGTACTCAGCATAATTATGCGAAGCATAATACTGTAAAAAACAAGTTCTTACTAAATTCCAGTCAACGTTTGAAGAACTTATGCAGTGTGATTTGACTTTGGTAACCACGGACATTACATATTTCTTATTTGCTGTCACCTTCTTTGGTCCAATTAAGGGGAATTTTGGTCCAAATAAGCGAATAACATTACATGTCTATAATAGGATTTGATTCGGTACTTTAGAGTTTGGTCCGAATAAGCGTCTGGTCCCATTAACCGAGGTCCTATTAACCGGAATCGACTGTATATGTATTCTTTAGCTCTTATAAAGTGAAATAGTAAACTCTATGGTTGTACAATTAATCCTTTTAAAGAAAAATTTGAAGTTATAATTCACCATATTGTTACATGAAAAGCTTTGCTAAGATGTTTCTTCATATCTGACTCACCCATCATTAGACAATATTGTTGTGATTTTGAATTTACATATTTTAAAGATTCAATCACTAGCTTTTGCATTAACAGTGATCTTGTTCTTCTCTCATCACATTCAAAAGTGTCCATATTTTGTCATTGTAATTATAAAAATGCTACAAATGTGGCGGATAAAGTTTAGGTTGTGAATTTCTGCCATTCCTTTAAACTGTTTAGGCTATATTGTCTTAATAATCTCTGTAATACAATGAAATGAATTCATTAAGATATAATCACAGCTCAAATATGGTAAAAAATATAGTAACAAAGCTGTAAATTCATATTAAATCAGTGATCAACTGCTTTACTAACAAACTGCTTGCCTTTAAGCGGTTGCACACTGCTTCAGCAAACAGATCGTTAGTAGAACCAGAGTTTAATGGTAATATCTGCATTTATGTTTAATATAGCGGCAACATTTATCATCCACCTGCTACAGTAAACACATTTACCATGCTAGTTTAATCAGTTAAAAGTAGAAAAGTCATTCACATTTCCTCTTCATACATGCGTGCATAGTATATACTAATTGTAATGGAAATGTTCAGTAAAGCATTGTCTTCTTTGATCTATGTGAAGGGACTGTAAGCTCTCTAGACAAATAACACACTGTTCAGCCTTACTATGTCTTTCAGCCATGCTAAATTGGCTTAAATACAATAAACTGGTGCCCAAAAAACAGAGGCGCTGGGACAGCTTTGTTGTTCCATCAGTGGACATAAATTAGTCATTTAGTGTTTGTCCACATGCATAATTCAGAAGAGAAGGTGGCATTTTGCTAGGTGTGGGAGTTCGAGTTCAGTTTGCTTTCATCTTTCCATTCCTTCTGAACCTGATGCCAAAATAATTCAAATTAATAAATCACTATAATAAATGGCAATGTTTGCTAAATTTATGACAGTCCCTGAATCCAGCTACAACTACTGGGGTTCAGGGCAGTCACATTTTAAAATAATGGTGGTTATTTTTTAAGTAATGGTATAGGACATTAGCACTGATCTGAGTCACAATTAAAAACAAACAAAAAGAAAACATCTTCATGTAATTTTCCAAATGCGAGTAGATTTTGTGTAAAGCAATGTTATGGTATGAGTTAGTGAATAAATTATTCTGGTTTGTTTTACAATGTCATAATGCTGTATATATATCTGGCAATAATGACACCACAATATTTATGGAACTGGATACTTTCTGATTGTCTCTTCTGAACTGTTATCTTTGGATTGGCTGGGATTTCATTTCTATAATTTGTCTGCGCTCCTCATGTGTCCTATTCCTCATGTCTACTATCATGTTTTGCTTATAAGTTTCTGCATTTTGACTCCTTAAGTGCATTTTAGTGCATTTGAAAATAAAATGAATAAATCATCTGCTGTCTCACAGCATAATAATCATCAATAGGCAGTGGGTACAGGCATGGGTAGAGGCAAGACAGAATCTGCTATTGCTTTGTAATGGCAATATGCAATTGCACTGCACAGAATTTGATTTCCTAGCATGAATAAGGTAAACCTCCCTTATGTGAATGCTGATGATATGCATATATGACTAAATACATTTGGCATGATCACAAACTGTCAAATTCTTTACAAATTTATTTTTATTTTAGATTACTAAGCATTCATATATAAAGTAGTGCAAATCTTATTTCCTGTCTAACATTTGCTTAGTACTAAATGTTTCAGTGTAAGATTAATAGCCATTAAACAACAATTAACTACTGAAAAAGCGAGAGTGAAAGGTGAAAGCAAAGGTAAGAAACCAGATACATTATTGTGGGTAAGCAGTTTGGATAGCAGTTTAGGAGAGTACAATACCCAACTCATTAAGGTCGGGAAAATTTACAGTACAAGAGTTTGCAGACCTGAATTTGACTCTGAATAACACCTGAAATTTGGCCAGAAACATTAACTTTCTTTCTACTTGTTTTTAGACAGGGTCACAGGTGAGCCAATACACAGCATAGGGCCAAGGCTAGTAAAAGTTTCCAACATATTCCCCCGACGAGGGTTGTGATAGCTGGAAATAAGTTAATAATGTCAGCTCAGTCATTCTTCATACCTCACCTGAAGACAGCACCCCTCTCTCTTATGGGAGAATACTATGGACTTGGTGCTGATTCTCAACCCAGGCCCTACAATTACAGAGTATAAGTAATTAGCCTTACTTGCATGTAATCGACCACTTACATGTATTGTTATGTTAAAGCTACAGTGTTTATCTTTCTTGTATGTATAAAATGAATCAGCCTCATTCATTTTTTTAAACTATGGCTTATATAATAATATGGCTAAAACACTCAAAATTATTGTTACCATTACACTATTTTTTAAAAGCAAGTTTTTACTCCTGTGATTGGCTAGCGTTCATGTTAGAAAGAGCAGTAATGTCTTCTAAACAAAATACCTAAATGTGTGCATATATTCTGTGGAATTAAACCACTTCAGTGTCCACTGAACAGGAACTCCATCCTTTGCTCTGAGCCGCCTCTCTGAACTGCTCTTGAGAAATGTATTTTTTGCTTGAGTGAATTAGGTGATCATTTTTTTTTATCTCACATGCGCCTGTGGCTTGCTAAGTCTGCTCCAAGGAAATTGGAGGGAGGGAAAGAAGTTTAACATTTATCGCATGCCGAGGTTAATCTCCTGAATGTTGCGAATTTTGTCAGAGGGGAGTAGCAAATTCGCACTGCACTCTTGCAGAATTACAGTCATATTTCAGAAAATCCCTCCAACCCCCTAACTTTCCTCTCTTTTTATCCCTCTGGCTTTCTTCTCTTCAGTGGTCTTCAGTGGGCCTCTAAAAAGACCATATGTAACCTCCTATTAATAAGGCACTCCGACCCAAACAGACAGGTGTTTTTTCTTTTTTATGATCAACAGTAATGCAAAAGCAGTCCTATCATCCCATCTGCTCTTATTCTCATCTTCCACCTCCTTTATGAGTATGTGTGTTAGGTGCCATAGAGAGCCCAATCTCCTACGTACACATTCTCTGAATGGTGCTTGAGCCAGTTCAGGCTAATCACTCTCTCAAATGCATCATTCCACAATTTCTTAAAAGCATTACATTCTTGTGGAAGTAGCTTTTCAGTGCTTTCCAAAAGCAGTCATGCAGTGGTCTATGTGTGGCAAGTCAGTTCCATTCATACTTCTCCGATCACTATTTAGCAGGAAAAAGGACAAAAAATGGCAAATAGCTGAGTGCCAGTCTCAGTACTTAGCAGGATTCATTCTAGCACTACATGAGCAAGTTACGGTGTGTAGCACAGGACATTTCTAAGAACAAGAATGAATCAACCTATAATAAAAAAAACTGCATTTAAAGCTAACATATGAGTTATATATCTAAAATTTCTCCCATTTGTGAACTCTGCTTATCCTGGTCAGAGTCATGGGGGTTGGGGTAGTGAGGGTGGTCTACAACAGTTACAGGAATTCAGGCAGAATTGCAACCTTGTATGGGATGCCATTCATTCACATGGATTGTCTATCGCAAACATGGCCAGCTGTATCTGTGTGAGGTCTGACCTGGCTCTGCTAACTGTCTCTGCACTGCCCAAGCAGCAATAGTCATTAGTACTTAGAAATTACCATTTAAATTTAGCATAAAATAGACCTTAATGTGAATTATTTTATTTATTTATTTGGCTTCTTTAACGTCACTAACGGCATCAGTGGCCATGTAAGCGACACACACAAGGTTAGATCCATTCACAAGTTCATCTCAACACCAGTCACATATATATACACACAAGTCAATGCCAATTTTGAGTAACCAATTAACCTAACACACATGTCTTTGGACTGTGGGAGGAAACCGGAGTA
>JAUZSV010433547.1:0-10178 GCA_034780495.1 Parotocinclus cesarpintoi | reverse complement strand
ACACACACACACACACACACACACACACACACACACACACACACACACACACACACACACACACACACAGACACACAAAGACACACACACACACACACACACACACACACACACACAGACACTCACACACACAGTCCATGACATATTTGTGTGTAACATGTGAATAAATAAAACATAAATAATCTCTCATACACATACTAACCACTGATATCTTTCTCCACCCAGGTGAATGTGATGCCTCCTTCCTTACTGCTCTCACTGAAGCGTAGGAGGAACGTCCCAGGTGGCTTTGGTCTCAAGATTGCCCTCTCTCGCTCCTTACTAATAAAGCCCATGATATACCTAGCATTCAGACAAGCACATAGTGGAGTTCACTCAGGTTTGAAGTGGGACAAACATTGGTTCAGGTGTATTTTCACAAATCATTCCAACAACAGCTACAGTTTCTGGCCAAAAACTGTCCGTTTGGTCAGAAAGAGGACGTTTGGAGCAATATTATAACAACCAAACGCAGAACGCAGTTTGGGAGGCACTTTGTGTTCCCACACAATTTTGCAGAAGTCAAAGCAAAACTTCATGCGGCAACACATTATCACTTTTTATGAATCAGTCGTTTTCCACAATCGACGTAATTTCTCTGATTTAACCACAGGCTTCACTTCTCAGGAGACTTCTCCCACACACTTGTCCTCAGAACACCTATGTATTTAACACTGTCGTAATGCACTGATATGTAATTAAAATCTTAAATATAAAATGCTCGCCAACAAATAGCCAGAATTCAGTGGGAGTTTTGCAGTATCGTAAATGAACAAAGCATGTTTGGAAATTTATTTTTGCAGAACAAATGTTTAGGTCTGAGTTCTGTTTTTCTCTGAGGGAGCTGGTTAAGTTTTAAAGCCATTTTAGTGCTGAAAGGCAATTTGGAGAAAATACGCATTATGCTGGTAAACAGTAAAAAGTGAAATTCTTCATGCATGTGACTGATATTAATGCCACTGTGAAGGTGATGTGTCACTTTATACTGTTTTGTTCTATAGACAGTTGTATGAATTACAAAGTTTAAAATAAGTGCAGTTTGGGTGAATCTAAAAGTCAATGGAATCACTGGCTTAATAAATCCGGACTCGATTTACACTTGGCCTTGTCATGTTTGTGTACATAGCGTTTTTTACAATAGACCTCAAGCAGCTACATTATACAGTCAATTTCGGTTAATGGGACCACATCGTGGCGCGATCCTTTTGGTCCTAATAACCGGCTGGTCCGATTAATCAAACATTCCCTATGTTACAAGATGGGACGTGATATGTAACAAATTAAATGTTTTTTAAACCTTTATTGTGTGATTTACATGTAAAGCGAACGTACAAACAAGAACTACTGTTGCTTATGAACTTAGTTAATTGAAAAATTAATTTGCAGTTTTTGGAAACGATCTACAACACAATGTATAGGTACTCAGCATGCAAAGCATAATACTGTAAAAAACAAGTTCTTACTAAATTTCAGTCAACGTTTGAAGAACTGATCCAGTGTGATCTGACACGTTCTCTTAACGGACTGCACTTGAACAAAATCAAAAAAAGTAGTGGCCGTGTTCACCTCCCGCTGGTTTTGCTTTTGCCAAGACAACCTTTCGGATTTCCTGACCTTTAATAAAAGCATAAATTCTCCCAGGGATCCCCAAAAATCCTCCAATAAATCGCTGATCTATTTTTGCTGTGGCTAAGTGGCGACTTGTGGCTTCTTTTTTTGCAGTAAATGTAAATGTTAGGCAAAGACCTGTAGGTGGGAGTAGAGGGCTGGGGAGAAACTCATTAAATTCTGTACATGCTGTACATGTTCTTTGGTCTAATTAAGCAGAATTTTGGTCCTAATAAGCGAATAACATTACACGTATATAATAGGATTGTTTCGGTATTTTAGGATTTGGTCCGAATAGTTGGCTGGTTCTATTCACTGGTGGTCCTATTAACCGGAATCGACTGTAAGCGCATTATATTGCCCATGGTGGTATTAATAGAAATAAATGAATGAATTATGCTTAGCAGGGTGGATGAACACTGTGCTTGTGCTACCATTTCAGGAATGTCTTGTTGACCGATGATGGATATTTAAAAAGATCTTGAGAGCAATTAAACTAGACTTATCCCAGTTAAACACGCGCTCAAAATAGATGCATGAGCTCATGCCTGGTTACTGCCAGGTTTACTAGCAACACACTGTGTGTGGGTGCAACGCAGAGCTGATGTTCAGTGGTTAGAAAACGCAATGAAAGAATAACAATCGTAACTTAGAACATTATTTATATTTCAATACCCAAAAAGTATAATATATATTTTTGAACTATAAAAGAGTTAAAGTTGCTGAACTGGCATTTTAGTTGGGTGGAAATCTAAGAAGCATCATATTGAGCACATTGGTGCACATCCTAATCTTGTCTCTGGTGATTCCGTGCCTGTGTGTAACAAACACGATACAAATAAAAAGGTGTCTACATTCTTTTGGCCATATAGTGTAATATCAGGTTTTCACACAGGAAGCAGTGTCAGAAGAAGGATGCTCATTGCGAGCTTCCTGGATTGGGTTTCCATACAAGTCTAAGATCTCCATGTACAATGCCAGGTAATAATCCTGTGCTAATCAGTGCAGCTATTGGAACATGTTTACCACAGGAAGCAGTTCAGCAGTAATCAAGCATGCACAAAGCACAATTCCACCCACCTCTTGTGTTGTCCGGCTTGCTCCAAACCTTTAGCTAGAGTCTAATTCTGACTTACAAATGAGCTTAGCTGGGTAGAAGGTTAGGGGCTTTACTCAAAGGCCGAACATTTCAGCTCTGACAGATCTGGAATTTAAAATCACATCCTTCCAATAATTTAATTATTGTTGCACCCTGCGCCTTTCATGTTCCATCACGTGTGAATCAATGAGTCATATGTTTACTTTGCAACATTTAGTAATATAGGCAGATGTTTTTATACAAGTGGAAATACTTATAGATATACAGAACCACCCGCGATAAATGAAATCTGTGAAGTAGGGACAGTATATTCATGTAAGTATTTCTACACTATTTTAGCTGTAGAACCTGCAGAACGTTTGGGTAACATCGTAGGGATTAAATGAATGTAGTCTATAATGAAACTTTCACAAAGAGCGAACACAAAACCACAGATAAAAACTTGTCATGTTGGTAAGTAGCGACTCAGGCGGCCGATGCTCTAGTGTTACTTCTCGTTTTTGGTAAGTGTTCCTCCGCTGAGTAAATACGCTATTTACTGTAAATTATAATATTTTATTATTTATAACATTCCTTTATTGTTAGAATTAATTTTTTTTAATTTTGTTATAGATTTTATAGATTATGTGAAAGTTAAAGCAAAAACCGGAAAACAGCGAAAATCCGCGATTTATTTAGTTTTTTAATATTTTTTGAAAACCCGCGATGCACAGAGTCGGCGAAAGGTGAACCGCGTGCTGGCGAGAGAACACTGTATTCCCCATTTTACGATGGCACAAGTTACAAAATATCAACTTTACAATTGGAATCCGATAATAAACTTAAATACATTAGAAACTGTATTCTAAATTAAGAATTGCAAAATTTCCAGAGCAAGTAAGAAACAGTAACGATCCAGTCCTTCACACTGATGAGGAAGTTGGCAGTGCGTGATGCAGGGAGTCACGTGGTAGCAGTGAAATGCAGTAAGGAAAAGCTGTGGTTGCACAATAATAATTACCTGAGACATTTGATATTTTATTTATGTGATATTTATGTTAAAAGTGTTAAAAGGATGTTTAAGCTACACTACAATATTGTCCTTTATGCAGCACTGCGTGACGTAGAGAGTCACTGAAATTGAGGAGTGCTAGTGATGAATGCTGGGAAATGTAGTAAGAAAAAGCTGTAGTCGATATTCCCTTTTAAGCATGTTTAATGTTATGATATATACAGTATATATTAAACTGCTTGGTTCACGATAAATTGAATTTACAATTTGTGGGAACCTATTCCCATCATAAATAAAGGATTACCTGTACAGTAAAGACTTAATTCTTACTGATATAAAAAATGCAAGCACCTTTAGGTGAACCATATTGCAGTTGAAAGTTACTTTTGCATAAACTTTAAATCGGTCTTCATCTGGCATTTTCTCAGACTGTGTCCATAAATCTGCACAGGGTGCTACTATTTTGAAGCCCTTCAGCAGTGGCCAATGTTTTAACTTGAACACAAAAGCTGAGTCCCAGAATTGAAATGTACAGGTGCTCCCCAATGTATAATGGGGCTACTTTCAGACAAAGCCATCAAAGGAATTTAATCTACACTTTAAATATCATAGCGTAATATAGCTTAAAAAACTTAATCTGCAGTTGGGCAAAATCCATACTGGACATAAATATACTGATAATAAAGTATTGAATATCTGCGTATCACTTGCCCAGGAAAAAAAGAAAATTCCAAATACATTTAATACAGTTTATGCTGGATCTGTATTTATTATGGGATTTCCGTTGTAGTCGTAAACCGATCCGTTTGAAAAACAGTGTGCACCTGTAATGAGTACTCTTGTGTCGAAATTCAGCGTAATTTAACATCTGAACAGATTTATGTTTGGAGAAAGCCAAGGGATGCCCTGAACCCATTATATCTCCTGCCAGCTGTTGCATTGTAGTGGAGAGCCAATGTTGGTTTGGTTTGTGTGTTTTATTTAACATTGCATAAGCAGCCGTGGTTGTTCATGACAGGAGCAAGATCCAGGACCACTGGGCCGATTTAGAGCATTCAGTTAACATATAACGCACCTGGAGTAAACCCATGCTGACACGTAGAGGACGGCCCAGCTGAGGTAAATCACAAATTCTGGTTGAAATATCATGGAGGATTCCCACCACTTACCTTCTCTTCTTGCCTTGCTGGATTGTTTACATTACAGAAAAGACGTCACTCCCAATCATGATGTCATGCCCGTATAGTTCTGATCAGGCAGAAAATTACGTTGGGGGGTATTAAACAGCAATTGATTTGTGGCAAACGGTATGTATTACTGGTTTCTATGCCTAATTCAAGGTTTATTACAAAGAATCTAACTGAAACCATACTGGCAGAGGTTTGAACTCAAACAGATGACTGAAAAGGGAAAAAAAGAAGATGGCAATAACTTATTCTCGCACTGGAAAACAAAACACAAGACTATTTTGAACTATATTTATGAGAGATCCGAAATTCTTCTTTGAGGGTCAGCAAAGAAATATCTGTGTTTTTCTCTATTTAAGTGGAAGAATAAAAGAAAGACAGCAGAGTTCTATAATGTTGTTTACATAAGGTCATGTATCATTTCTTTGCTTGTGGCCTCCTGTTGTTTTTTCTTTTTGTCTTTTCTAGTATCCGAAGCAGGTAGTATACTGGACTGTAGACCATAAGGTCTGGGGTTTAGGGCCCAGCCAATCTGCCACTGTTTGGCACTTAACTAGTAATATCCTGGATTCTACATAAAATATCTAAATTACTAAGTGTATATTCTGTATCTATTACTTAGACAGCATGGCCTAAAGTTTGTGAATACATCACACCAAAATGTATCCAATAGAATGATCACTCACATGGAGACGGCGCTTCCGCTGTTCTCTAATGGCCAGTCACAAGATACAAGACTTTAAAGCATGACTGTGGGGATTTACTTCCATTCAGCTACTAATTCTATATAGCTACTAAATTCTGTTAATGTGATCAGACACTTGGCACCTTTGCATTGGAGGAACTTTTTAATCATTCTTAGAACTGTTGTAGAGAATGCCCTCTTTCTTGTGTGGTCACACCACAGGAACTGGGGGTGATCAGAGTTCTTGGAAGACAGTGTTTAAGGATTGTTGTATTTAGGTACTTTTCTTGGTGCATATTAATTCTGGGTGTCATATGTAGTGATTGGTCCAGATGTTAAGGCTAGGTGGGTAGCCCCGCTGCCTCACAATAAGAAGGTCCCGGGTTCAATCCCAGGAGGGTGGCGGCTTGGGTACTGGGTGTTGAGTGTTAAGATGAACTTGTGTATGGATCTAACCTTGTGTGTGTCACTTACATGGCCACTGATGCCGATAGCGACGTTAAAGAAGCCAGATAAACAAACAAACAACTTGTACTCCAGTAGGCAAATAAACAAGAGCTCTTATGCTAAAAAGGGAAAAATGGTCTGTCTAGGCTTTACTGAGCCTATATGCGATGTGGGTACAATGTGATTTTTAAAATATTCACTTCTTCAACCATCTTATATCACTATAGTGTTTCTATTGGTGGTGCAAATGCAAACCAAAAAAGGCCCTAGAACAACAAAGTTCTCAGGGAATCTCCACAGGGAATAGTTATTTCCAAATTTCCTTTCGGATTCATCCCAAATTCCTATTTTACCATCTCTATTTTTCAGTAACCTTGGCCTCCACAACACTCAGACACCTTGACAATGCACTAGAATGTTAAAAGTGAGCCAGGGCTTGTTGTCTAACATTAAAAGCAGACCTCACAGCCAGTGTGAGTGTTACAAAATCCAGTATGATAGAACAAAGGCTGTTGTAGAAGCAATGGAGTAGGGCCAAACCCCATTCTTTGGGCCTTATAGTCTACTACTGTCCAGTTAAAGTTAAACTACAAACTACTACTATTTTTTAAAAATTGGTGGCTGTGCTTGCTGCAGACAGAATCACCAGTGTGTTAAACGCTTTAAACAGCCATCTAATGAACTCTCAAATTTTAAGGCCATTAAAGCAATTGCTGGCCCGACTGATTTAAATATTGCATAGCATACAGAAATGTGTTGACATTTGTCTATTTAGTATAAACCTATGCGGTACTAATCCCATCAGGATACCATCTAGGTACAAGACATATGAGAAATGAAAATGTCATTCTTGTGGCTAAGAAGCTGCTCCTTTTAAACTGGAAAGCTCCATCAGCTCCCTCGTTTAAACATTGGAAAGCTGAGATCAGCTCAGTTTAGCCTCTATGGAGCGTTTGCGCAGTCGTGGACCAGGTGTACACTAAAAAGATTTGGGATCCAATTATAGATTACTTTAAGAGACCATCATTAATTACTTTAAGAGACAGTAATTATTATGACTGCCTTTTTTTTGTTGTTGTTTTTTTATTATTTTATTCATTTTGGGGTGTCTTTGCTGGGAGGGGGGTGAGTTTGAATTTCTGCCTGTTATGTTTCAAAGAGGTTCAAATCTCACCTCTGCCAAGTTGCCACAGTTGGGCCCTTGAGCAAGGCCCTTAACCCACAATTGTTTGGATTGTAAGTCGCTCTGGATAAGGGCATCTGCTAAATGTCATAAATGTAAATGTAAGCTTATGATAAGTGGATCGTTCTTGTGCTGTACATCAGCATCTAGAGGCAGTTTGGAAGTCAGCTCTAGCAACGCAGGAATATGATCAAACGTTTCGTTATTGATCGTCCTGTCTGCGCTTGGTCATGGACGTCGATTGGCTTGATTTTAAGCACTTAAGGCCTGTCTGCATATATTTGGCCATGTCGTTTGTGCATTATGTCATAAATGCAGGATCTTTCCCTTCGTCCCTGAACACTTTGAATTAACTATCTCTAGACAGGCAATCAAACAATGTAGTTCGATAGATGTTAGCGGTGCTGTGTGTTGTATTTCAAACATTTATCCTTTTCATAAATTGTATACATTTTTGACCAAAAAAAGAGAGAGAACGAGCATAATAATAATAAATGACATCATATTAGACAAAAATAACTCACTCGCAGCAGTGCTTTAATGTCTTTGGGCACCCTTTCAGCCTTCAGGCCTCGTAAAACAGAAAGAGAAAGAGAGGGAGTGAGTGGTTTTTCCTTCGTCTGTTACATCTTACAGTTAGCTCATAGCAGCCTGCCATGTTTGATCGAGGCCTGGCAGGTTGCACATTGCTTGCAGGTGTTTCGCATTTTTGTGCACAGTGTTTCATTTATGACTTTCTCAGATCCCTCTCTCCTCCCCCTTCTCCCTCCCTCTCCCTCTCCCGCTCTGTATGGTCTCAATTATATAACAGCGCCCCTGTGTGGATGCTTTTCACCTACCGAGCGACTGCAAACCTGCAGTGTGCTTTAGTCGTATTCTCTGAAGAGACTTCGTTTTAAATCCTTAGATGACACACTATGAACAGTGTACTCATTAAGTCAGTGTTGGGTGATTTAGTAATTAAGAATGTTCTAAGTTCTAGTCTGTGCTCATTTTTGAAATTGCTATGTTGTACTATGCTGCCAGAATTGGCCAATACCTGCTACCTGCTTTAGGGTCTCAGGGAGCAGGGAGACCTGGACATACAGTAGCTCACACTGGAGAAATGTAGACAGACCAGTTGACCTAACATGTATTTGGGATGTTTTGCCTTCTGAACCGCTTTCATTCATCCATCCATTATCTTCCGCTTAATCCACAAGGGGTCCTGGGCCAGCTGGTGCCTACCCGGCAACTTTGGGCGCAAGTGCAGGACCCTAGATAAGGCGCCAATCCATCATAGGACACACACACACGGTCACACACTAAGTGCCACTTTAGACACACAATTTAACCTAACACACGTCTTTTGGACTGTGGGGAAAAACCTGCAGTAAACCCAAGCAGACACGAGGAGAACATGCAAACTCCACACAGAAAGGACCCAAGCAGCTCCACCCTGAGACCTTCTTGCTGTGAAGCAGCAACAGTGCTACCCACCGAGCCCATGTGCTGCCCTGCTTTCATTCTTCATGACAGAAATTTAACAAGGTGCTGGAAACATTCCGCAGAGATTTCAGTCCAACTGTGAATTCATTGTCCTATTAGAGATGTTTTGTGTTTTCTGACATGGGCCGTTATCCTGTTAGAAGTAGCCATCAGAAGATGACACATTGTGCTTATAATGGGGCGGATCTGGTCAGAAACAATCCTCAGGTAGGCTGTGGTTTTTAAACAAAGCTCAAGTGGTATTAAGGAGCCAAGAAAATGTGCCCTATATCATTACACCACCAACAGCCAGAACTGTTGATACGAGGCAGGATGGAGCCATGCTTTCATGCACCCGACCATCCAAATGTCACCACAGAAATCGAGACCAGGCACCATTTCCATTCTTTTGCTGTCCAATGTTGTCGAGCCCATATGAATTGTAGCCTCAGTTGTTTGTTATTAGCTGACAGGAGCGACCCAGTGGAATCTTCTGCTGTTGTGGCCCATCTGCTTCAAGGTTTTACATGTTTTCCATTCAGAGATGCTCTCCTACATGCCTCGGTTGATAGCATCACATGAGTGGTTATGTGAGTTTGTGTCGCCTTTCTTTGGCCAGTGATATAAATCTAGAAAACAAGTCCAGATTGTATGAGTACATTTTAAATAGCGATGCGTAAAAATTCCAAACAAAAATCTCGTCACGTGTTTTGATTGTGGGTTTGATGATGTGCTTGTTTTTTGAACAAGATGTAATACAAAAGTATTTTTGATACCTCGCGTGAAAAGGGAGTCCAGATTGCTTGCTGGACATCCATCAGTGATTCCACACATCTGACGTTTTTGCTGTTTATCTGCGGCTGCATTTGCGTGCCCCCAGACCAAGTCCTATGCTGTTGGTGATCATACTGATTCCTCTCATCATTCCTATGCTTCACTATTTAAACTCCCCTGTTTGACCTTTTTTTGCCTGTGTATTGTATGTGGCATTGCTTACATGTATGGCATTAAAACAGTATATTTAATATTGAGAGCACTGTAATTACCAAAACGTGAACACAGAAAGGCGTACGCAAGTGCACAAATGTAGCCTCGGTTGCAGAACAGTGAGGAGAGTGCGTAGATGCTGTTCAAACGTTAAACACATGCTTTCAGAGTGCGTCGAGTTCAAGCCTTTTGTTCCTTAAAATCTGTTTGTTTATCTGCCTTCATCACTGCTCTGTGGTTCAGTCTGACATTAAGCATTTTACAGTCAAAAATGACTTTTTTTCTGTTTATGCATTAACTGTGACTAAAATGGGGAGCTCTGTAGAGCTTGAAATTTTAACACTATTACAAAGTTTATTACTGCAGGAAAAATAGAGTCGATTCCGGTTAATGGGACCACATCGGGACGCAATCGTTTTGGTCTTAATAGCCGGCTGGTCCGATTAAACGAACATGCCCTATGTTACAAGACAGGACGTGCTATG
>JAUZSV010433536.1:0-10178 GCA_034780495.1 Parotocinclus cesarpintoi | reverse complement strand
GTAGAAGAAAGAAAATACTGAAAAAAGAGGTAGGTCTTGAGCCAGATGTGAGGAAGAGTTCTGAATCGATTGGGGTAATGTTTTCCATATTTTTGGGTCCGGCAGAATGGTGACTCAGTGGGTAGCACCGCTGTCTCATAGCAAGATGGTCCCAGGATGGAGCGACCTGCGTCCTTTCTGTGTGGACTCTACATGTCCTTTGTGTATTTTTTTTGCATGGGTTTACTCTGAGTATTCATGTTTCCTACTACAGTTCTAAGACGTGGGTTAATTGGTGTCTCTAAAGTGGCACTTAGTGTGTGACTGTGTGTTCGCGCTCTACGATGGGTTGGTTCCCTGTCTAATGTTGTTCCTGCCCTTGCGCCCAGAGTTGGCCGAGTGGGAACCGGATGGCCCGTGACCCCGTGTGTAATAAGTGGAAGAGGATGGATGGATGGATTTTTTTTTTGGGTCCATGACACCCCCAGTTGGCTTTATTAGAGGATCTGCATGTTCAGACAGGGTTGTAGTGGTGCAGAAGCTCAAGACCATGTACAGACTTTTATGTAAACACAAGAATTTAGACCTGAAAAACAGAAGCAGGACGAGTAGCCAGTGCAATTTAAATAGAACTAGGTCGATATGAGCTGATTTTTTTTTTTTTTATTTGTATTAAAAGCGAGAGGGTAGCCTAGCAGCAGATTTTTGCAGACACTGAAGTGGCCGGATGTTTTTACATTTATATCATTTAGCAGACTCTCTTATCCAGAGCGACTTACAGTTTATACATTCTTACACTCCAAGCAGTTGTGGGTCAAGTGCCCAACGGTGGACACTGAACCTTGCGACTCATAGTCCAGTACCTTACCCGCTAGGCTACCACAATTATTGGGATACCAGTGAAAAGGGAGTCTAAGCAGGATGATATGACCACATGAAGCACAGTTCCAGAATCTCATAGAAAGCAAGAGTAAAGTAATATTACCCCCTAAAAAAGATTGTGTTACAAAGTTATTATAGTTGTTTTGGAATCCGTTCATTGTACTGACCGGAATTATTTGGGTTTACAAGGGTTTACTTTCTGTACGGGGTAACAAGGTACAGAAAGTTCAAAATGCCTGTTTTAATGCATTCTGTCTAGGCTTGGGCGGTATATTTCAGTATACCACGGTATTTAAATAATTTGAGTAATGGAATTGTGTTGCAACAGCCATGGGCTAAATAGCTACAGGTTGTAATAGGATGATTAAGTGTTACCAGAAGTCTCTTGTTAATGAATTTATCAGGACAGTTGTTGTTGGGTTTGTACACTGGTGCATTGACCTCCCAGAGTCCTGGGTGTTGTCTTTGACACTATTCTTTAACCAGTGACCTGAGTCTGAAATGTCATGTGACTCACCATGCTGGAAACATTGACTGACTTCTGTCACAGTGTGGGAAGGAAAAACTGTATACCGCCCCAAAATCCATAGGTCAATATTTGTCTCTTCTGTATAAACCATGATAGCGGTGGGTAATCTGGCATATGGCAAATGTCATTGTCATGAAAAAAAATGTAAACGTTTTCATAACTTGCATCTGAGCTCAGTATCCAAATTTATCTCGCAACTAAGAAAACATATAAATCACAAACAGAAATAAGAACCCACTAAAGCTAGTGGAACAAACGAAGTACAACGGAATAATAAAAAAGCACACATCCCTTTGATTAAATATCACCACCATGTTGGCCATAAATAATGTTACAATAATACTAAAAACACAACTATGATCAAGTATAGCAAGCTCACAAATCAATAGTAGTTGCAAATAATTGGTATCTAAAAATTAGGCTTTAATGATATCTGCTTTAAAATACATTTGTGGCTTTATAAGAACATTTTATAGAAATTTCTTTCAGTTCTTTTTTTTATTTTATTATTTATTTATTTTTTTATCTTCAAGCATTGACCTCTGATAGGAAATTAATCTGTGATTCCAATGAATGAATCTGCAATGATAACCTTGAATTGACTATTTGTCTTTGTAATTTATTGTCGTTTGTGTTATTTTGACCATTTTGTCCAACAGACGGCTAAACTAAATACGCACCTTTTGTCCTCAGAACACTGTTTCCATGGAGACAGTATCAGCTCTTGGCCTGAAGCGCAGATTTGAGGAGGTGGACAGCGGTTCGCCATGCTCGACGCCCAAAGATTCGGACGATGATATCTCTAGCAATGACAGCGTGGATAGCTGTGACAGCCTAAATGCTCCTTCCAGCTCCTTCACACGTAAGGGTGAAAGTTTTAACCAGTTATTTAAATGTTAACACCGTGAACAAACTACTGACTGAGCTACTCATCAGGCTACTCCTTTATCCCATTGGGACACAAAGTTGATGAAGTGATTCTCGGTTATGATGGAAAATTATAAAAAGATAAAAAATGATACACCGCTTAATTATTATTCCATTCTGGTTCAATAACAAGGCAATTCCCCCTCTGTCATAACATGGTTTGAACTCTTATTATACTCAGGGTCACATTTCACACTACTGGAATTCACAGCGTTCTAAACAAGACATTTATGTCACCAAATGGCAAACTCTAAACTCCCAATAACAGAAATAAAGCCTGTACTACTTAAATACATAAAAGGAAAGTGGCAAGAAGAATGTAGTACCAAAACCAGCAATAAACTGTACAAACTTGGGCTCCAAAATAAGCTATAGTCACAAAACATGTATAGATAACAGATGGGATCAAGAAACATACTCAAGATGTTACATTGCATACACCAGATTGACACACTCCTTTTTATTAAGGGGTAAAGAACCCCAAATCGCCCAAATAAAAAAATAAATAAGAAAACTATCACTATTAAACATCTATTAGCTGACTGCCCAAAATACCTACCTATAAATAAAAAAATCTAATGTCAAATACCTTTAACTTTTCAACAAAGATGAAACAAAGTAATACATTTCTTCACCATCACCAAACTAAGAGTCCACATTTAACAAAAAATAACAGAACACTCCATGTAAGACAATATCTTTCCTGCCACGAAATGAAGAGCTGAAGTGGCGTTAAACCCCACCAACCAACCAACATGTACATCATTTAGCAGACGCCCTTATCCAGAGCGACTTACGATTAATACAGTCTAACAATCAAAGCAATTGTAGGTTAAGGGCCTTGCTCAGGGACCCAACTGTGGCAGAGGTGGGATTTGAACCCTGGACCTTCTGGTCCATACCAGTACCTTAACCACTAGGTCACCACAGTCCCACATAGTTTTAACCCCCTTGTATGAATCTTGTATAGGTACAACGTGGAATTAAAAGTCCTTAACGGTGCTGCTCACAAAAATTAGGGGATATTTAATATTTTTGTACACAAAAAAATCCTGAAAATGAAATGCTGACTATAAAATGAGTTGTTAGTTGGTCATCTGGAAGTCCACCAGGCTGAAGTTTTAAATGCCACAGAGCGCCATGGACACCAGACCAAATTAGGACACCATGGAGAATATTTGTTCTCAAATTAAACAAACTAACTGGGAGACATTTTTCAAGTACTCGTAAACTGTTTGAAACCATTACCATTGTGTGGAACAGCACTGACCTGTTAATTTTGGGTTGCCTTGTTTGTTGCACAGGAGTATACAATTGGTGACTTGATTTAAAGAATTAGTTCCAATTTAGTGACTTGCTTGACAGAGTGAACGAAGGCATTCGCATTCGAGGTGAACATTGTCTTTGTAAAGCCGTCTTTTATCTCCTCACCATTGCTATTATTAATCTGTTAATTTTGTTTGATTTAATGTATGCTCCATATTGTTGGTTAATTTTTTTTTTTTTGGGGGGTGGTGGTGATGGGTTCATCCAAGTTGGCTCCACTATTAAAAGATGGATTTTTTGTCCACAGGAATTTGGATTTGCCCAAAGTTTCCCTATAGTGTGAATTTAGTATAACCCTTCTTTTCAATAATTTCTTAACACACCCCCCGCCCACTTCGCCTCGCCATTTCCTCTCGAGCAAATCCCAGACGCCATTTTTACGAGCCATTACATTACTGTATTAACTAAAGTGAAATGTGTTCGATAAACGCTCGGAGGAGCAAGGGAAGGAGTAAAACCAAATGTCCACTCTAGCAGCAGAACTTGCCGAGAAAGCATTGTGAAACTCGTTTTAAATAGTGAAGCCATAGTTTGTAATTGTAATCTGAAACAAAAAATGTATTAAGCACACCCTGGTAGTCCTGAGTGTGGACCGTTTTTACCTTCAGAACTTCCTCAGTTAATCATGCCATTGAATGAGCAAGGGACTGGAAACATTCCTTAAGACATTTTGGTCCATATTGATTTGATAACACCATGCAGTTGCTGCAGATATGTCAGCTGTACATCAATTATATGAGTCTCCTTTTCCATTTTTAACCTGAAGGTGCTCTACTGGATCGACATCTGGTGACTGTTGAGGCCGTTTTGAGTACAGTGAGCACATTGTCATGTTTAAGAAAACAGTTGGAGATGATTTGAGTTTAGAGACAAGCCCAAAAACTTCCCCCACATCATCACATCACCACCAGCCTGGGTGGTTGATTTAAGAAAGGATGGATCCATGCTTTTATGTTGTTTACACTGAATTTTTCCTTTTACCACCTTGTTGCTTAAAAACAAAAAAAACGAGACTCAGGCTAAGTTTTTCAGAAGCTAACCGATAACAGAAGCTTTCTTGATCTTCTATTGTCCAATTTTAGTGAGCCCAAGCGAATTATAGGTAATTTGCCTGTTCTTCGCTGACAGGAGTCGCACCTGATGAGTTACTGTTGCCTTTCTGTCATCTCAAACCAGTCTGGACATTCTCCTCTCACCTTTGGCATCAACGAGGCATTTTCTGTCCTTAGTGCCATCTGTTTTTTGAAACCATTCTCTGTAAACCCTAGAGATGGCTGTACACGTAAATCAACAGTAGATTAGCCTGGTGCTCCCATGTGATTGGCTGATTAGATAGTTACGTTGCCAAGCTGTGGCGTTGCAGATGTGTGTAATTATTTATTTGCGCACTTGTTAGAGAAAAGGACAAGAGCAAAAGCAAGAGAAAGATCTAGCTTATGGATTTGAGCATTATCACCCCATAAAACGTAGAAAGCCTGGCTTCTAGTAGCTTTGCAGCATGATCATTGTGATTCCTGATCTGGCTGTAGCTCTCTACAAACCAGGCCATAATCCACAAATAGAAAACGTGCTCCTGAATTGAGGGACAACCACCGTTAAGCACCTGTTTCTAATTTCTCCACACAGCCACCTCTATACTAAGGCGACAGAAACCCTCTCTGGGTCGTAAGCAGGTGCGTTTCGATGCAGTGACGGTCTACTACTTCTCCAGAAGGCAAGGCTTCACAAGCGTGCCAAGCCAAGGTGGCAGCTCTCTGGGCATGGCACAGCATCACTGTGCCATACGCCAGTACACTCTGGGGGAGTTCACCCGAGAGCAGGAAACCAGCCACCGCCATATCCTACGTCAGCACCTACGCCAGGAGAAGCTGAACGCCCGCAAGATGAAGGTTAGGATGGCTAATTGTCTCAAATTCAAGGGACACTTTCATTATGATAATACCTTTTGAATTAGCATTTTTTATATTGGATTATACACAGCAGTATATGACTATATGAATGTGGTCAATACTACTGTGTTCTTGCTTAGTAGTGTTGAAACACTGCATTGTTGATCTTCCAGTCCCTTTCTGTGCCACCTGATGCCAACTTAAAACGGATCATTGAATAAATTGTCATTTATGATCATGAGATTAATCCGAATCCCACACACGCAGTTAACGCGGAATGGGACAGTGCAGTGTGCCCAGGCTGACCTGCTGACCCTGGATGATGTGTCCGATGAGGATCTAGATGTGGAGGGTGTTGAGGTGGATGACTGCTTCTTCTTACAGCCTCTGCCCACCAAGCGGCGGCGGGCTCTGCTGCGCGCCTCGGGCATCGCTCGAATTGATGCCCGTGAGAAGATGGAACTGCGAGCCATCAGGATGTCCCGAGAGGAGTGCGGTTGTGACTGTCGCCTGTACTGTGACCCACACCAGTGTGGCTGCAGTCGGGCCGGCATCAAGTGCCAGGTTAGAAAACTATTTCTAGTACACTTTTCTAGTACACAAAGAACGTGAATAAGAAATATGTAATAGCCATGGTTACCAAAGAAACTCTTCGTCTCTGGCATCACTACCCGAAAACTCCCGAGTCTCTCCCCAGCCCTCTACTGCCACTTACAGGTCTTTGCCTAAAATTTCCATTTACTACAAAAAAGAAGCCACAAGTCGCCACTTATCCAGTGTGATCTGATGCGCTTTTGATGTGGCTAAGTTCTTTAAACATTGACTGGAATTTAGTAAGAACTGCTATTATGCTTTGCATGCTGAGTACCTATACATTGTGTTGTAGATTGTTTCGAAAAACTTGTTTGCAAATTCATTTTTCAATGAACAAAGTTTGTACATTTGTACATTCGCTATACGTGTAAATCGCACAATAAAGGTTTAATAAACATTTAGTCTTCGGGATCTTCTTGTTCTTCTTCGGGATCAATGAAGTGTTATTAGTTCTGACATATACAGAGCCATCCCCTCATGTAGAGAATGTGCTTCCCCCATCAATCGTAGTAGCCCCCATTCCAATGGATGTCAATGAGGAGATTTACACCAGTATTTTAACACCAGCATTCCAGGGGACCACAGATGGGATGAAAATATATACCAAACCAGAACCATGCAGGGTTCTACCAAGCTAACTACCAGAGCTCATTACCAGAACTCCTGGTTGACTTCAGGGCACCTGAGTGAGACAGATAAACCTGTCTCCTGAAAACATCCTGGATTCATACAGTCTGCAATTTAATAAATGTACATGTGCATGGAGTTCAAGGAGCACTGCATTCTATTTCTGTTTGCATTTTCCATACCGTCCAAAGCTTTTCTGATTTTGGGTTGTAAATAATGCAGAAGCACCTGTACAGTTTTACCATTTAGTCCGTGCCGACCTCACGCTGACAGTAAAATGTGTTAGACCTGGAAGTTCAATCAATTTCAATGTCTGTTTGATTCCCAGCATATGTTTGTTCTTCTAGCGCTATTTTGTTATTGTAACTGCTGTTTTTGTGCAGAGAAAATGTACAACAAGAAGTCAACTGCATATGTTTTTGTTATGTATTAAGATGCTGACATCAAGCCAGGTCTAAGTGACCTACTTGAGTGCCTGATCTCAATAATTTTTTTGCTGTTTTATGGAAGCATATCAATGCAGTGAAGATTTATGAAAGTAAGAAACAGAGGCCAACCCATCCTACTTGGGTGGCTTAGATGTTAATTGAAATGAATAAGTTTGTATTAATAGTAAAACTAAGTATATAATAACAGATAAATAAAATAATATCAGCAAATGTTTTGTCCAGTGTCACTTTAGGAGTCCTCAGCGGGAAAATCCATGGAAGCACATTGTCTTCTGAGAAGGATGGAGAGAGTTACTGTCATCTGGTGTGGGACTGGCTTCTGTTGATGAAAATCAGTAGCGTGATGCTGAAGTGGAGGAACATTTTAGTGTGTGGAGCTGGAAGTGGTACTGGAACGTAAGCTCAGAGATATAGTTACTTATTGTAACTATAGTATAGTTACTTATATACTATAGTTACAATTCATGATGCCATGTACAGCATGTCATCTGTTTTTGTCACCTGCTTTTATGTGACCATTTTACATCAGGTTGAGGCCACTCACTCTTTCTTGCCTGTGATTCTGAGTGCTCTTCAATACTTGTATAAATCGGTATTTGACTTCTGCAGCCACTCCTCTGGTTTTGATTACCTGTATACCTTTACTCAATCTCCTGTGAACTGAACTAGGTACTGTTTGACTACATCTGTACATATCTCATGTATGGCTGACTTTGTTGTGTGGCTTTCCTACGCTGTCTGGTCTTGACATGAATTAAGTGAAATTCAATACAAAAGTCAAACAGAATACATTTTATTTAAACCATGATCACAGTTTTTTACTGACATTAACATATTTTAGCATATTTCAATTAAGTACATTTTAGGAGTAGACTTCAAATTAAAATAATATATTTCCATTTTTGATTTACTAATGATGTTTTAAAGTCCATATAGTTTTGGCCACACAGTGGATTTGGATGCCATAATCATGCAATACATATCCAGTAGAGGTGGGCGGATCGATCCAAATATCGCTAATATCGATACCAACGCTGGTATTTTCACTGATTAATACTTGTATAAAAAGATCTATAATTAAGCTTTTTTTCTGTAATCGGATTTATCAAACTCTACTCTCTGTCAGTGCTGCGCTCAGTGTGCTCAGCGCACATTAGATAAAGCTTTAATTATTTCACAACAGGGAATTTTATACAATTAAAGCAACATGCAAGTGCACACAGTGGAAACAAAAGGATTGAAAGATAGGTGAGAGGTGACTAGAAAAAACGTTATGAACAGAACAATTTATCTCCAAGGAATATTTGCACAGTCAAGTATGAAATTTATAGTGACTTTAAACATAACAGAGGTAAAAAAAAAAACAACAACACATGAGTACATACTGGTTAAAGACTTACTATATTATTATTTCCCTCAGCCGGTTTCCCAAGAGCTGAGGAGGTCACCAGGAACCTGGCAGGAGATTTTGTTTTAGGTTGTTTTTACCTAAAAATGATTTATTTTCCTAATGTTAAGATAAACTTTGTTTTGTTACTGTTGCATTGTTTCTTAAAAAACAAATAGATTGTTATAATAAAGTATTTTGTTGTCATATACAATGTTTTGCAAAATTCTTTCCTGGGTCTTTTGGATCCTTTGGATCTATAAAGCTTAAATATTAAACAGTATCGGTATCGGCGATACTGGCCCTGTGTTTACTTGGTATCGGATCATACCAAAATTCCCGGTATCACCCACCTCTATGAATCGAGCTAACAAACCGCAGCTGAACTAATGAGTTGATTTGGGGATTATCTAATCACACGATGTTTTAAAAAATCAGCCTCAGATCACCTGCTTTCCAAAAGTTGACGTGCCTACATAGACTCTCATCAGACCGGCGATCTGCACATAGGAAGTGTGCACAATGTGAGCAATTAAATGCAATGATATATATATATAGTTAAATAAATTCTAACATTTCTATTAGACACACAGTATGAATAAACACATTTTTAACTATTTTGCAGTTCATAAATATTTCGTTTTAATATCTGAACAATTTAAGGGGGCGGCGCCCCAGCGCCCCCTATTGGCCAGCCGCCACTGCTACAAGTGCAAGTTAAACCTCTGCAAATGTAAACCATACAAAGTGAAAGCCATATATCAACAACACTCAGAAACACTGCAGCTTCTCTGGGCCTGAGCTCATCTGAGATGGACTGATGCAAAGTGTCCTTGTGGTCTAACAAGTACACATTTCAGATTGTTTTTGGAAATCATGGATGTTTTGTCCTCCGGGCCAAAGTGAAAAAAGGACTGTCCGGATAGTCGAAAGTTCAAAAGCCAGCATCTCTAATAGTATGGGGGTGTGTTAGTGCCCATATTATGGCTGAAAGGTACATACAGGTTTTGGAGAAACATATGGTTCCATTCAAGTCTTTTTCAGGGTCGTCCCTGCTTATTTCAGCAAAAAAATGGCAAACTATTACTGCATGTTAAAACAGCGTGGTTTTATAGTAAAAGAGTGCCGGTACTAGATTGGCCTGCCTGCATTCCAGACCTGTTTGAAAATGTGTGATGCATTATGAAATGCAAAAGATGACAACAGAGACCCAAGACTGTTGAGAAACTGAAGTTGTACATCAACCAGGAATGGTAAAGAATTCCACCTACAAAGCTTCAACAATTAGTGTTGTCAAAAGTAAAGGTTATGTAATACATTGGTAAACATGCCCTTGTCTCAACTTTTTTGGAACATGTTGCAGGCAGCAAATTCACAATAAGTGAATACATTTACATTTACATTTACAGTATTTAGCAGACATCCTTATCCAGAGCGACTTACAAAAGTGCTTTAAGACATCAGTAACACAATCAATTTCTAATAATCAGGAATCTAAACAAGAATACACTTCTGAACTGTAAAGGTAGTATTTTTTATTTTTTATTTTAAAGAGATAGAAAGACAATGGTGGGGGGTTTAGTTGAGGT
>JAUZSV010433525.1:0-10178 GCA_034780495.1 Parotocinclus cesarpintoi | reverse complement strand
TTTTTTATTTCAACCATTGGTGCTGCGGCGGATCCGAGAAATACCCCCCAAAAAAATTTGTCTAATTTTTTTTGTATTCTTCAAATATGATCGTCAGCAGATCCGCAAAACAAGCAATAAAAAAAGTCTGGCCTAAGTGAACTGAAACCTTAAGCTACATACAGTGCATTATATAATAATACAATAAAACACTTTTCAGAATACGTACCTAAAAATGCAAAAGTCCCACAGTTGTAGCTTTCCTATATTTTACTTTAGAAATATGACCTATAACATAATTACACAATCATTATACAAAAATAGTATATTTGGTTAATTATATTTTGAGAAAAACCATCCAAACTGTGATCTACCTTTGAGACGGAATTTATAAAGCTTTGTCTTCTTGCTATCTGATGTGACTCCTGCAATGAAACTGCAACTGCAATGAAACACATTACTGTGAATTAATTTTAGCTTGTTCCTCTGTACAGAGCAGTTTGGGATTTTACAATATTGGTTGAGTTTCCTCGCATGGACAGGACACATCAGATTAAGGCTTTGGATTAAGGTCAGGACTTTGACTTGGCCATTGTAGAACATTAACTTTATTCTTTTGTAACCTTATTTGACAGAACAACTTGTGCTTAGAGTTTGGGCTTAGAGTGGTTCTTTTGAACATTCTTTTGAAATTTAGTTTATTTTTATGCAGCAAAAGGGCCCAACCTATGATACCACCACCACCATGTTTTACAGATGGGATAAGGATCTTCTTCTGCATTGCAGTGTTTTCCTTTCTAAAACTGTAACGCTTCTTAGTTAAACCAACAAGTTATTTTTTTAGACTTTGATAGATCCCTGTCCTTTAAATTGAACAGATCGTCCACTTACGCCCATTGACTAAAAACATTGTCACTTCAAATACTAGAGCTTCACAAAGTTGTGCCAGTTACAAACAAATAAATGGCCATGTATAATATTGGGTCTCATTAGTTTCATTGGTGTTTTAGGTCCTATTTTTTGCAGTAATATAGAAAACTCGAACACAAACATTCAAGCACCACTGTACATAAAGAGTATTAACCCAAGCTGACACACAATCTGCTGTCAGTAGTAAGGCTTTTTTAAGTCAATAATACATTCTTGAATGTGTAGTGGGGCATCAGCTGTGCAAACACAGCAAGATAATTGTTGATAAGAAGTTTATTGACAATATTCCAGATGATGTTTGTGAGTGAGAGGTTTTTCTTTTCTTACTTTTTCTATTCTTACTTTTAAGTAAGATACGTAAGAATAAGTTACTTACTAAGCTTTCTGTACTTGCTAAACCTTTCCTCTAGAGGAAATCAGAACGTCTGGATGACGTTATGGTAGCCACCTGCCTCTATTCTGTGAGGCTTACCAATCCCACAGCAGCATTTGACTCCCAGTATGAATAACGTTCTTGTAAACAGTTTTCTTTTCATGATTTTGTTCCTGTAGACATGGGCTCAAGGAGGACACCTTAGGTAGACGATGTTATGTTCCCCAGATGGCAACCTGACAGACAGCCAGACTGGCAGGAAAGTGCTGGCTTGAGGCAGCTCCTGTGACCAAGAGGGATTTGTTAGCACTGTTTGGGTCAGCCTGGCCCAGAGCTCACGTCCGCCAAAGTGACTTAATCTGTTATTAAGCTCCTGTTACACTGTGATCGAGCCACAGCTCAGTGCTCCCTAAAGACTCTCCAGGAGGAAAGATGAGACCAAATCTTCTGACTCCATGTAGTGGGTACTCCTAAAATGACCCAGATGCAATCCCAGACTAGTAAATAGGTAGCCAAACATAACTAGCAAGCATAGTGGAAGAGAATTTATTGTGTGTCGTGGTGTGTTAATGCACGTTTAGTTGGTACAACTGGATCAGACACAGCAGTGCTGCTGGAGTGTTGAAAACATCAGTGATCACTCACTGACCACACTAGTCACCTCTACCATATTATTCCACCTTGTAGATGTAAAGTCAGAGATGGTTGCTCCTCTGTTTGTAACACAGTGCGTGTTAGTCATCTCACAGGATGCAAATGGCTCTACATTTTTGGTTGGTGGACTGTTTTCCGTCCAGTAGTGAAACGGAGGTGTGTAAAAACTCCTGCAGCACTGCTGTATCTGGTCCAATCATACCAGCCCAACACGCACTAACCCACAACCACCATATCAGTGTCAGTGCAGTGCTGAGGATGATCCCCCATCTAAACAGGTCCTGATCAGTGGTTATGTGGGGTCCTGGTCATTAAAGGTGAACGTAATTCAGACCAAGAAATTAGGAACAGATTTCAGGGATCAGAGATAAGCGTTACCATAAAAGGTACATCATTAATACATTTACAACATGTATTATTATCTACCATTATAAATTGGTGCACTGACTCATTGTTGTTGCTGCCTTGTGCCCTGTGCTACCAGCTAGACAGTGACTTTATCGTGACCCTGACCAGGATTAAACACAAGAAAATGATCGACTGAATGAATGTATTATTATTCCATATTTTTTTAACAGATGGTTTCGGTTTCCTGGCGGTATTAAGTGCTGCGATTTAAAAATAAACCTCGAAAACCGACATAATCCAATAAAATGTTAGCAAATGAAATATTCTGAAAATTAGACTAGGCTAATTAATCATGTTGCAGCGTCCACAAGATGTCTGTAGGCTTAGAATCAAAGCCGTCAGCTTTTACATCTCTGTTGCCCTGACTGGAGTATTTTGTAATGGTCCTGACAGCTGTTTTTCCCTTCACTTTAGAAGTGAAGATTATCTATAGAGCATGGAAAACTAATTGAGGATGTGTACCAGAGTCACCGCTTTTCCATTCCCTAGTTAGAGCCTTTAAATCTGTGTCATTTCCATTTCATTTCTCCTGGAAAAGATTTATCATGCGGCTGCCAGACATGGCATACTGAGCAAGACCGAACATGTCCCCAAATAAATTCTCATAGAGATAATGCTTTGGTGGATGCTATTTTTTGACATACCAGCCTTAAGCTATGTGCCTTTATTAAAACACCACCACCACCACTGAATGTGCGCGTATCTCGTTTCTTCCAGATAAAGAAGTACTTTGAATTGGAGCCAATGGCAAAGGGGACAAGATGGATCCTTGAGGGCAGCTCGATAAACAACATGGAAGCAGTGAGGGACAGCTTCAAGCAGCTCATCAGCCTTTTGGAACAGAAGGAGCTACAACCTGGCAGGATATAATTTGAGACAAAACTTTAAAGACGAAAACAAAAAACTATTGCATAGATAGGCAAAAACAAAACATGTTAATGTGTTTTTGGCCAAAGCAGATTTTATTTTGCTTTAATCATTGGGAACAATTAAAAAGTTTAGAGGTCAGCATTCTTTAAACCTTTTAATGATTCGTGTTCAGGATACACCATTTTTTAAAATTAATTCAATGTGCATAGTGTCTATGAAAATATGCTTAGAAATGAAACCCATGTTCTCTGTGTGTTTGCATTATTCAATTTGTAAGTTTGCAATAAAGTACCTGCATATTATATGCAAATTTAGTTTTTTGATGTATCATGCATGCTACTTCGCTGGAGTTTGTGTCGTTGCTTAAGAAGACCAGGCACCCCTTTCCCCAAGGAACGCCTGGGCTGTTTCAGGTTTGGGCTAGAACACAAACTCTATCAATCAGTTGATACAACAGCTGCATTTGACAAGTCCCTGTCCAATAGTTCTAATGCTTTCCAACTGTCTATGCGGTCCCCTCCCCGTCTGCCGCCTCATTTCCTAGCCTGTCACTCTCTCTCTCTCTTTGCCATCACCCCATGCTTCCCACCATTACCTCTCCAATGGGTGATATTTTATGTCTCACTGAGTCCAGGTATCTCACTGGACCTCTTTATAGCCCGAGCTGTGTATTTTGATTTGAACAAGTTGCTGCATGCTGTGATATTAATAGGCATCTAAACTGTATACGCTCGACAAATGCCTTTTAAAAGTGGGATTCGTTCAAAAGCCATACGGTGCTGTCTCTCTAGTCTTAGGTCACCATTAGATTTCGTTTTAGCAATGATATGATGGCTATATATAACACGCCGTCCACGATTGGACCCAGAATTAGAATCAAAACGTCACTCTGTAATATTATTCTGCGCTGATCTTTGTTGCAATATTTGCAAGCTTTGGCAACCCTTCCAAATGGCTCCTACCCTTTTCAAAATGATCAACTAATCAAACTTCTTCTTCTATCTGTATGGATCAACTTGGAGTCCTGTCAGATGCTGATATTGCTCAAGTGTAAAAGGAGGTCACACTAGTCAAAGAAGCTTTTTTTTTTTTTTAAAACGTCCCCCTATTTGTAATACCACATCAATTCCCTGTATTTTCTAGTTGTATTCTACAAAAGAGAATGAGAACTAATACAGTAGATTAATAAAATCATGGTTAAAACAATGGTATAACTAATCTAATGATGGGCTAAGACTTTTGCACAATACTGTTTTGTTGATTTTTGATAGACTTATGTAAAGTAAATCGTTTTTTAATTCAATTCAATTCAAATTAATTTATATAGTGCTTTTTACAACGGAGCATTGTCTCAAAACAGCTTTACAATATTACATTATCCTAAAAGGCCAATCCCACGTTGAGCAAGCCTAGGGCGACAGTGGAAGGGAAAAACTCCCTGAAAGTAGTAGGAAGAAACTACAAGAAACATGGACGACCCGTCCTCCATGGGTGGCCTAGATGTTAATTAAATAAATACTTAAAAATATATTAGATTATAGCAAAATTAGGGAAACAATTTAAATCAATAACAAATTCATAATAAAATTTTAATTAGCAATAAAATAAATAAACTAAATTCTAAAACAAAATAGATTAAAAAACGAGTCCTCAGTGGGAGGTCCTAGGAGGCACATCGTCTCCTAATGTCCAAACGATGATTTTAATAAATCTACTGATTGTGTATGAGCTATAGAAATTAGCCGTAGGAAATACAAAACACTGCTCTGTGTTGCCCCAGATACAGAACCAGACGACGTGTCTAATCGGAACTTAAAGGCATGGAAGCTTCACGCTTTCATAAAGCCTTCCCGTCTTCACTCCCTCTGTACAGTCACTCACTTTCCTTCCTAACTGATGTGTATCCTTTATCAGTGACCCATCTCCACTGGTTATTTCACATAATAAACTTCAGCTCAACACACCACTTCGTCCTTCCCAAATGTTTTGGCCCATTACCTTTCATTATAATCTCTGTCTTGAACCTGCATAGGAACATGGACTCCAAATATACAGAACCTCAGCTGCGTCTTTTTGGGGTTTTTTTTTCCCTTGCTCTCCTCCTTGTCCCTTTCAAATTATCCACGTTGCTTTAATACAATGTGTGTCACACAGGTTGCCCTGGCGACACTTTGATCCACTTTCCTGCCCTCCCCTTCGTCTCCGGCTGACGCGCCTCTCCAGTCTGTTGCTTGAGAAAGACCTGTGCCCCTGTGTCTCTCACTCTGCTTCCCTTTGGTCACGCCGAAGCAGCAGCCCACCCTCAAAGCGGAGGAGGTGCACTGGGACAGCCTCGACCTGCCAGAGAGAACAGACGAGGGCCCTTCTCTTCCCCGGTGAGGCACAGTGGGAACGTGCAAATAGGATCCTGAGGCCCTGATATCGGCATTTTATGTCCTTTCAGCCTTTTTCAAGGGCCTTTTTATTGCCATCACAAATTGTAGCTATTGTAACAGTTAGTGAAAGTGGGACAAACGTCTACTGTATCTAGCTGCTATCACAGATTCGTTTTTCAGTACGCCGGGACCACATAAACTAAATATTCCTTAAAGACATAACAACTGATCACGTGAGCCAAAAGATTAACACTAGCCAGATAAATAGGCCTATCTGAAAATCAAAAAGTAGCTCAATATGTTTTATGCAATTTGTAGTCAAATTATTTACAATTCTTTCTTTCACTACGATTTTTAGGTCTTTTAACTTTTTAAATGCCAAGGGAAATTGGTTCAACGGCGGGAACATAAAACTCTATGCATCACGCCCATACTGCACAAGTGTAAAAAATAATGTGAGGAATATGAAAATAAGAAATATAACAACAAAAAAGAGAATAATACTGAATTTGAGAATTGCATATGCTTTACTGCATACAGATATGGAGTAAAACAGGAGGATAATATATGTTAAAAATATATGTATATGTATATAACAATATAAAATATAATACAGTATGTATATACATATAATATATAGTAAAATAAAGTTACATAATAGTCAAGTCAAATTTAATTATATAGCGCTTTTTACAACGGAGCATTGTCTTAAAGCAGCTTTACAATCTTAGATTATCTTAAAAGGCCAATCCCAAATTGAGCAAGCCTAGGGCGACAGTGGAAAGGAAAAACTCCCTGAAGAAACCTTGGGAGGACCAAGACTTAAAAAGGGACCAATCCTCCATGGGTGGCCTAGATGTTAATTAAGTAAATACTTAAAATGATTTTAAAGTAATAGTAAAATTAAGTAAATAATACAATTTAAATCAATAATAATATTTAAGTTAGTAATAAAATAAGTAACAAAATAGATTTTCAAACAAAATAGATTTTAAAATCAGTTCTCAGTGGGAGATCCTTGGAGGCACATAGTGACTAAATGATGAGGGAGTTCCTGATTAAACTAAAGTATCATATAAAAGTCTCACAATAGTGGAGATTATTATGAACAAAGGAAAAATCGAAACTAGAAAAAAATAAAGGCTAATTTATGGGGTCGTCTCATTCATTAAAAATGGAACGTTTACTAACTGACATTTGTAACACGTTCGAAAAACCAGCACACAAAAATAGGCAGAATTGTAAATGTCTTTAAGCAGGACTTTTAGATTTTTTTTATTGTATTTTATTTTATTTTTTAGTTTTAGTTTTAGACCTGACATTCTAAAGATCTGAAAGATTTCATCATTAGCTTTTTTATAAATAAATAACAGTAAATCTGCTGTTACGTTCCTCAGTACATCTTTTGGGAAGAATTACCATATTAAGGAGATATTAATAGAACAATATGTTAAAAGCAATATAATGGCATACAACTTACAAAACTGACTTACAAAACTTGATGTTTGTTGCTGCACTTTAATGATTTTTTAATGAATTTAATGAATTAATAGATTTGAACGTCCCTTGCGTGGATCGATGTTCTAAAACAAGTTCCAAGTACTGAATGTTTTGGGAATTGAATCGAGATTTGAGTTGGCGTAATATCCCATTAGATAATAAAATAATGTATTCAATAAAACAAGCATTTCCTTTGATGCCTGGCACCAGCTTTGTCTAGACAGAAATTATTTTTAGAAGTCATTCTGCTTTTGAATTGAGCAGCACTGCCTCGGTGATTTTGCTCTCGCTCGTACGATGGCATGTGGAAATAAGGGAGAGGGATTTTGCTTTGATGCCAACTTAAAGGATTGGGCTCTCTTCCCAGTCGTGTTTACCCAGAGACAGGGTTACCCCCTATCTGAAACGGTAATGTATCACTCATTGAGGTAATCTTTCTTTGTTTACAAGAAAAACAAAAAAGTGCCTTTTTAAAGAACTAGTGAATGTTTTGCTCACCCTTCTGCCACCAGTGAAGTAATCCCTAGATTTCACAACCTGTAGATGGGACCCACCCCATCCCCTGTTGAAACGCATCCGATGTTCCCTTGCCATCCATCTGGTCCCTGTGATCCTTTTCCTTTTTCGTTGTTCCCAGGGCTGTTGACCCCTACACTGTGTTCTCTTATTCCGGTGATTAAAAATAAGCACTATCGTCTTCACACTTAGATCTGATTTTGACAGCGTGTTTCAAAAACAAAAGCCAACCTATAAGCCCTTGTTTGTGTTCCCTTATTTTTGTTGGTGTGATGGTGTGGGGGGTGTTTTGACCCCAGTTCATCTAATACCGTTTTCCTATGCATGCCAGGGCTCCTCAACATGGCACCCCTTCCTGTAAAACAAACAACATTTGGGAGGTATCAGCTGGAGGTTTTCGGGGTGCAACAATAGAAACTTTAAACAGCAATCTATTAAGCTATTGGTGACACACTGGGAATGACACGATGAGCGGCTGATTAAACCTTTCACTTGCCCTTATGGTGGGATTTTTCTTACGTTTTTGCAAAGTTAAGTCTCATTATTTGACAATTCAAGCATAATCTAAGCGCCACAATCTCAAATACAGTACAGGCAGCACTCAGTAAGAGCTGAGCATCATCACACAATGGGTACAGATAAGCTGACATAATACATTTGTCTTGCCGTGGATTTTATTTAGATTTGGGTTTATTGTCTTTTCAGATTTGGCCCAATTTGATTTACGGCTTCTGTTTTAAAGCATTTGCTTTCCTGCCCTCCACTATTTTCTCTCTATCAGCACTCAACGTGATGACGGAGATAGGCATCCCAGGTGGCCCGCTCATCAAAACACAAGAGGTTTGACTTCTTATTTCGAGCAAACATCATTCACTCTTTGTTTACTAAAGGAAAATATGCAGCAGGGACTTGTCCCGAGAGAATTGATTTTCCCGCGTCGCTTACAACAACAGGTCTTTGCCTCCTGCAGTCAAAGAGAGCTATCAGTCAAGAGGGTGTGAGGTCTAGGGGCAAAAAGTATTGGTCATTCCAGTCATAGGATTGCACTCCTGCATGGTAAGAATACTGACCATGGAAAAATGACCTTGCTCTGGGTTGAGGTCAGGATATAGGACGGAATATCTGTCAGTGTAAATTAACTGCTCAACATTTAATCATGTTTCAAAGATTCCTAAAGTGCTTTAGCTTTGGATTATTGTTTAAACCGTAGCTGATTCTTACGACATCATTATGGGGACATGTATCGTGTTTACGCTGTATTTTATTTTAACAGCTTAAGTTATTTGACGAGTTGTTGGAGTGACCCTGGCTAATATTAAAACAGTGTCATTTAGTCATGAATATTTAATTCAATTCAATTAAAATGAATTTATATAACGCTTTTTACAATGGTGCGTTGTCTCAAAGCAGCTTTACAATATTATATTATCTTAAAAGGCCAATCCCAAGGATGGCATGTTGACACTTCTACATGCTTGATTAGGAATGGGCTTTTTGTAATGGCAGCAGCCAAGAAGCCACTGTTTTTTAAGGAAAACAGAGTGAAAATGATAAAAATATGATAAAATTTAGAAAGACGAGAATAAACATATATTTTGCAATACAATCAATAAACAAATAGAATGAAAATACTAATAATTAGATCATAAACAAGGCTTCATATATTACTAGTCGTTACTATTTAAATCATATCATATCATATTTTTATTAGTTGTTATTAGTACTGTGGCATTTACGAAGGGTGGAAAAGGCCAAAGCCTGTGAACAGTGTGCTATGGATCCTCCAGTCCTCGTGTTGCCAGGGCATGGCGTTTTAATAATACTGGACAGCTTCGAGCTTTCCATCAAATTTTGTCCATCAACACAATTGTAATTCCTCAGCAGCCGCCCATAAACGAGTTAACAAATATTTTACTAGGAGTAGGAAAATGCTGAACTTCTCTGCACCGGCTGTCCAAATGCTAGACGGTGCAATTGGCGGGGAAAGCCTGAGCTTGAGGCAAGGAACTTGGCCATATGGGTTACATCTGCAAGCGCTTTTCAGATCACAAAACCTGCTGCCCCAAATGAGGCCAATCTTTTAGAAAGTTATATTCGACATACTTAGGAACTGTGCTTTCAGGTTAAGGGTTAATACGATTCAAAATAATGAACCCCAAGAATGGATAAGTCCTTGCAAAGGCAAGTTATAATGCCCGACTCTTATTAGGGTGTTAGATTAAATTTGTATCATTAACCTAAATAGTTCAGAACAATGGAAAATTCCAAACAAACAGCTCAGGTTTGTTAAAGCAGAATAAATTGGAGATCCAACCTGTAACGACCGATGTTCCTCCTGCAACCTACGCAAGAGTGGAAAAAATTGACCTTGATTTCGGGATCAGTCCATAACTCTTTACCCCACTCCAGGTGGATGTAAAGCCCCATTAACAAAATCTCCTCTCTGCTCTCCTGGAGCAGCTATCTCCAGATCCAGCAGGATCTTTGGAATGGTTACCATCTGTGTGCAGTTCATATACATGTCCATTAAATAGAGATCTAACCCGCTTGATCATGCCATGAATACAAAACTT
>JAUZSV010433514.1:0-10179 GCA_034780495.1 Parotocinclus cesarpintoi | reverse complement strand
CCAGATCTTTCACCTATAAAGAACATTTGGTGCATCATAAAGAGGAAGGTGCGACAAAAAAGGCCCAAGACGATTGAACAGTTAGAGGCCTGTATTAGACATTAATGGGAGAGCATTCCTATTTCTAAACTTGAGAAACTGGTCTCCTCTGTCCCCAGACGTCTGTTGAGTGTTGTAAATAGAAGGGGAGATGCCACACAGTGGTACAAATGGCCTTGTCCCAACTTTTTTGGGATTTGTTGATGCCATGAAATTTGGAAACAACATATGTTTCCCTTAAAATTATACATTCTCTTAGTTTAAACTTTTGATCTGTGATTTGTGTTCTATTCTGAATAAAGTATTAGAAGTTGGCATCTCCACATTATTGCATTCAGTTTATATTCACAATTTGTTTAGTGTCCCAGCTTTATTGGAATCCGGTTTGTACATAGCTTCTACATTGTTAATATAGTCATTATTTAAATACATACATATATATATATATATATATATATATATATATATATAACATTTTCTAATATTGTACCACCTGACATGAACATGACATAAAATGATCCAGATTTGAGTTTTAGCTTCAAAATTCTCTTCAAAATTATACCAGTCTAAAAGTTTGGGTTGTAAAAAATACATTACAGGGCACTCTGGCTGCATAGTGCCAATTTGGTAGCGTACAATTGTAATGACCTGCTTTGAGTTCTGGAGGATTCTTCAAGTTGTGTCAGGGTTCAAGCAGGCAAGATTTTCCAGAGGGGTCAAACAGAGGGATCATCTCCCAGAGCAACAATAACAGATTCTACTAAACCCTGAAATGGACTGCTGCCTGTTTAGAATACTTACTCTGGTGTGACCTATGACTTTCACGATAGCCACTCCCACATATTTGAACCTGACCATGCATAAATGTAATGATTTTTAGGAATTTCAATTAAAGCATTTCAGAGCAGCCCCCTTATTCATCATGTGAACTCAAAGATTTAAAACTAAGATTATGAGAATTAAGGTATTTTATCTGACAATTTCTCTAATCTGTATTGTAAACGTTATTTATATATTGGGCTTTTCTGTACAAAATTCTTCTTTTTAGTACAAAATTGCCTAAAACCTAAAATACATTAACAGAAAGGAGTAATATTTAACAATATTATAATACAAGCCATGTAGCTAAACATTAACATGTGATTTATAAAATGTAAATATTGCTTCATTTAGTTTTTCAGCAATTTACAATCTGAACACAAAAAAAATACCACTATTAATCATAACCAAGTACATTCCCAATGTAGAGTAGTGACTGGAAAGTCTCTACACCTCTATTTTGTATGTAGAAGTGCTGTAAAAATGTTCATTTTAAACAGATAATGAGACTTCATATATATGGAGAACATGTCTACTTAATGCATTTTACAGACCTTTATAGGGAATCATTTAGATAATATGTAAAACATACAAGTAGCAATCAGAAAACAATGCTTAAATATTGAGAAAACAAAGGGTTGTCTTTTGTCATTACTGTGCCATGTAATAATTGTTAAACTTGGCAAAAGATGAACCGTTCCACAGAGGTGATTTAATTTGTGTGAAGCACCATATTCAGACACCTACACAAATAATAACCACTACCACAACAGACAAATTATTCCCACATGTAATTACTCTGTGTATTAATTTATTGTAAATTATTGCGTTCTAAACAGGTTTAATTATATACTTACATTTAATTATAATTGGTTTGTTTTAGACTCGCAGATGGAAAAACATATTTATTTTGGGATCAGAGAGTCCACC
Organism: Parotocinclus cesarpintoi; assembly: GCA_034780495.1. NCBI lineage: Eukaryota > Metazoa > Chordata > Actinopteri > Siluriformes > Loricariidae > Parotocinclus > Parotocinclus cesarpintoi. Next base: position 8,391 of record JAUZSV010433514.1, on the reverse strand, counting down.
AGGGGAGCAGACTGTCTCGGCAGGGCTCAGAATCATCTGGTAGGAATTTGCTGCATTAGCTTGCTCGCTAAATGTGAGATGAACCATGTTGTCAATCAGCCTGAGGGTAGTGAGAGAGAGGTAAAGCTGTCAATCACAGTGCAGGCTTCAGTACTCATTTACATCCTCTCTGTCGTTGTATTCCTTCTGACAAGGATGACATATTACAACAGTGGAACAGAAGAAAGTGGAGAAGAGATAAGCACTGATAATTCATGTTTAAATATGACTAGGTTTTCTACCAGTAACTGTAAGTAAGTAGTTTTTGCCTGATGACATTATTAAAAATTAACACATATAATATTTTATAATATTGTATCTATAAATAGTGTATGTGTGTTTATATATATATAAACACAACCAAAGCTCACTGATCACCTCTCTCTTTTGTCTCCCAGATTTAGCAAATCATGTGGCTGTGTCACCAGACCTGGCCAGAAGGTACCTGTTGCACTAGCAAATTGCCACTGCACTGGCTTAGCCTAAAATTATACATATGTACAATGTAATTCTAATTTCACTTGCTTAAACGACATGTGTTTTCCTGGTCTACTGGGCTGTAGTGCCAGTCCCTAGAGAACAGAAAATGCTGGCATAAGTCTGCCTTGAATGTGACCTCTGTTGCATAGGGCTAGGGGTTGCTATTGTCCCATGAACAGCCTTCACTCACTCAATCATAGCCAACTGCGTCTGCATTGTGATGCCCAACCTGGCCTGAAGGCACCAAAACCCAGGAACCGAGGTTCATGCAGTGGTGGGCTAGAGGTTTGATGTGATTTTACATCGGAGGAACTTCTTCATAGTTTGTTATGAAGTTATTTACACTGCAGGAACTGGAGATGATTGCAGTTAATAGAGCACCATGTACAGGGCCCTTTTAGCTCCTACATTAAAACAGGGTTTATCTCAGAGTATAGTATCACTGAGTGACGTAAGTATGTGGCAATTGATCCCGACGTAATGATGAAACTATATAGTGACTGGTACCGGCACAAGTGCCTGTGTTGAGCTCAACCACCATGTTTACATTTTCTTCCCCTAATAGACATTTAAATGACAAATCTTCACACTTTAGAAAGGCTGTACTGAGTCTATATTTAGTGGAGGAGTTACAATGTGATTTTAAGTTTTTTTAGTGAAATGTTCACAGTTTACATCACATCATCACACCGTGTTCCTACTGCCAGTGCCAATACAAAAAACAACCACAAAGTGAATGTAGTTCTCAGGGGATCTCCACAGGTGGTAGTTTCTTCTTCATTAGTCCCTAGAACTGTTTGGTGTGAAAGCAGCTTTAGACTGCTGCATCACCTGAGCACCTATCACACTAAAATCTACAGATACAGCATAAATATTAACTTTATAATATAACAACTTTATAATAAGTATATTTAGCTGCAATTTATCATGAGGTAACACAACTTCAAGTACAAACTAGATTGGTTAATAATGTACTATAGAGTCCTAATTACTAAAAATAAAATAAAACAAACCTACATGTACAATTTTCCATAGCTTGAGACCATTTAAAATCTCACGACAAGTGATTAATGAAAGTACGTGGAATCATAATCTATATCCATGGAGTGAATACATTTAGAACAATGCATTCCAACCTCAACATATTCAAATTGGAAATTTGTTTAGGTGCAAATTCATGGTAATTTAGCAACGCACTGGATACCAGCAAAAGTAGAGCAGTTTATTTGTCATCTGTGTTTTTCATTCTGCTATGGTTTTGTATATTCCAGGCACAAGCACTGGTGGAATCAGGTATACACAGTCATTGGTCTTGTGAATCTGCCTGTGACATGTCATGCCCTCCAGTGTGGTCTGTTTAGCTCTGCTTCTGATCAGCATCTTTATAGCTTATCAGCCCTGGGCTGCAATTTTGGCTGGATGCTTTTACAAATGAGCACAATCTACAGTGAGCTGCCACTCTCTGATTGCAAGAGGAAACAGAGCTGAGAAACTTCACTGGATTATCATGCCACTTGAGAACAAAACACACATGCTCACACACACGAATCCATACAGGAGAGAACTGGGCCATGGTGTAACCATGTCCCGCTACTGGCACTGTGAGTCTGTACTCCATCTTATTTCGGTAGAATAATATAATTGTCTCTCATTTTATTGCTTGTAAAGCCATCTCTTTTCTGCAGGCAGTGTAGGTGATCAATGTACCATCTAACTGAATCAATTCTTCAAGGAATACTGTTTGTTTGGAAAATGATCCTAAGCGGGCCAGAGGATGATTCTGTTCTGCTTGTATTAGTTTAGTGAGTTGGGTCCTCATGTTCGCAGCCGACAACTCCATTTTTCCTTATGAGTGTTTTATACAGCAGTATCTCCATGGAATACTGTATACGAGGCATTATTTAACTAGAATAAAAAGTCATGTTTGTTAAGCCTGACACGTTTTGATAGCAGCTTTCACTTGCTGCTGAGAAGAGAAAAAATGCCATATGTATGGAGAAAAAGCTTAACACAAGCTTAGATACCATACTTTAGGTACTTTACTTATACACCATGCAGTACACAATGTTATGTCATTGATAACAATAAAAATTGAGTACATTTGCAAAACATTAGTTTTATCATTTACCTTTTTCCATGTTTGGCCACTTTGCAAGTTTTATATATGAAAAAACACTGTATACAGTACCATGCAAGTCTTAGGCCACCATTAGATCAAATATTCCATTGTTTCAAGATTGGTATAATTATCATTTTCAATTATTTATCAATCTCTTTGTTAGAATACACTTATTTATTAAGCAACTTGCAGCTTCATCGAGATGCCAAATTGACCCTTCTACAGTCTGAAGAAGCTTGATCAAAAATGTCTTTTTGGATTCTAAAAAAGCAGTGTTTTCAGAAGAGGAACAGAGTGAAAAGGCTTACATATCATATAAAGCTCACAAAATAGTGGAATAAATATTAATGGAAAAAGTATTCATTTCATTTTATTTAGTCCAATTGTAGATAACATTTTATGTATGGTCAGTACACCATTGCTAAAACAAAAAAATCTAATGATGGTCTAAGACTTGTTCAGAGCACTGAGTATATGTGGTTGAGATGACTCCACTAAATTGTTCTAACAATTTGTATTTTTGTGTATCTTTAACACAACTGAACAGATACTACTTCACTATTAATCTTAATTACTCTAAAGAATGATTACAGCCTACAGTTTCACTTTCTTAATGATCATGTGATAGTGCCTTATTCCTCTACATGACTTTTATTTTACACAATTTCAAAATATAATAATAATCATATTCTTCCAAATTCTTCCAGTTTTACTGTTATTTGATAATCAGGGAATGACTCTGCACTTCATGCATGAATTATTCAGCATGGATTCAGAAGTTTAATTTGTACAGTAAAAGCTTTCGTCTCACCATCTCTCTCTTTATCTTTGTCTCTCTTCTGCATGGCTGTCCACTTGCTCCAAGAGTTAAAAAGGAAGTAAAACTGTAACACAGAGTTCAGGCGTAATTGGTTACGGTCACGCTAACCAAACAGGAAGGAGTCTGCATCTGATTAGAATTCTTCCTCCCACGATAATAATAGTCCCAAAATTAATTTTACTCAGGGTCTATTCCCACTATTGGTTTTCCTTTTTTTGAAGCTGTTTTATAGAGAACAAATCCCCAGACAACAAAGGCTACTTTTCAATTACAAGGGGAGTCAAACAGGGCCCCTGAGCCAGCAGACACACATCTATCACCTGCATAAACTCACTCACAGTCAGTGCCACGTTTCCCAAAAGTATCATATTGCCAAGATCATCTAAACTCCTGGAGATTGAAGTGTTTCAAATGATTCTTGCTTCACCATGTTACAATCGTCTTTGTGTCAATGCTTTTGGGAAAATTATGACAAGTGAGTGTGTTGGTAAAGAAATAATCCTTGGTGCTTTAAAAACACTTTGTAATGTGCTTTATTGTTGCTTTTTTGTTATATAAAAGTAAATATCATATTTTAAACAAAAAATGTAATACTTATGTAATGTATGTATTCTGCCAACTTCTATTTAAAGCCAAAGTTATCCTGCAAATATGGGTCCTTGAACAACTGAAACAAAAACCCAGTCAAGATGTGACCTTATTATTCCCAGTTGCTTATTTTCATCAGCATTTAAGCATCATGGATTAAGCTGAAAGTGCTTTGGTTTTTTTTAATTTCCTCAAATTACTGTAAGACAAACAGATGGATTTCCTTAAATACCCCCACCCTCAAGCTCTAATCCTCTACCTTTAATCAAACTTCATGTGGATGCAGATGTTAATTGCTGCTGTGTTAAACGTACTAGTAGTAGCTTTAGTAGATGTGATGATGATATTTTGCTATGGAAAAATAAGACTAATCCAAGGTGGGGCTTATAACATGACAGTCAGTCAGGTTATACATACATGGAACCCTGGCATGGACTGGTGACCTGTCCAGGGTGTACTTCTTGTGTAGTGTATTTTAGAATCCTGACCTCCTCCATGACCCTAACCAGAATAGACAGTGTTAAAACAGGATGATTTTGCTTTTATAAATAATAATAATCTGAGTATGTAGCAGTAGTTAGTAGTGTATAGAATGAAATTCCCTCCTTTTATTGAAAAAACAGCATAAAAAATGTGTATTATTTATTGTATTCAACATGTTAAATTTTTTAATTAGCACAACCAATAGGGAGATAAGTTCATATCAAATAAATATAGACAATATAGTTAATGTGCTAATAAAAGGGAGGAATATATTATATTGTATATGTATATTATTTCTATTACTGCATATTCAGAGCACTACCTTTGTATTGTATTTCGACTTTTTCCCCTAAAGATAAATGTTACAAACATTTATTAAAAATACATATCTGCAATGCATCATAGTTAAACAAATACTTTATTATGAATATTTCAATTGGTGATTTACCTTTATTAATGCAAATTATTGAACCCATATCTAATGTTTCTATTATAAACTACCTCCCAAAATGTTTACCATGTTTATGCAGGAAATAACATAGAATCAAGAAAAACACACAGCATGTCTCATGCATTCTCATGTAAATTGAATGATTGAATTCCCCGCATGTGCACAGACCTCGGCTCAACCAACAACAAAATTCACCAACATGTTACTGCACTATAACTGTGTATGGTGCATGCATGTCCTCTTTCATAAGACTCAAAAATTGAGAAAAGAGTCTGGAAATTGGAACCATCTCATAAGAAGTCTTGGAGTAAGGAAATCAGCCACAAATTAGATCATGCATGCCAAGGAGTTTTTCACCAAAGGGCAAAAAGGAAGAGGCAGATAACAGCAAGGAGAAACCACTTAATGCCGACTTACACGAATTTGTCAAGATGTTTGTGTGTGTGTGTGTGTGTGTGTGTGTGTGTGTGTTTGTGTGTGTGTGTGTGTGTGTGTGTGTGTGTTACAGCAATCTATTGCTCTGAAAAATAAACCTTAGTCCATTACGTTTTAATAGATCCACTTTGCAAACTTGAAGTTGTGCAATGTTGTTAGTTACTAGTTTTGTTTACAAATCTTGAACAATAAGGCATAAACAGGCATTTTAACATACTTGTTTAAATGTTTATTCAATAGATGCCACGGTGTTTTAGGCCATGATTATCATTTTTCAGTGTTACACATGTAAGGCAGCTTTGAGGCATTGAAGCCAGCAGCATACTTCCATATTCAGTATGCAATACTCAATTCAGGCTTTGTGGTGTTAGTGCACAGCAAAATAAAATATGCAGTATTTCTCTAATTTCTGGGGTTTGGAATATATTCATAAATATAGAATTCTGAACCACACCATACCAATAGTTGGCCAGTTAGCTAACTGCTAAACTAGCCCATAGTAAGTGGCCTCAAATAGCTTTGTCACAGATATCAGTCTCAGATTTTTGTATTATACCCTTTTCCAATCATTTAAAATATATTTACATGTATATAATTTGTGCATTACATCATTAATTTGCAATTACTGAAATTCCCTTTTATTACACTCAGTTTTGAATACAAGTTTATGCAGACTATGTTAGTGCACAGCTTATAAATGGAAAGTACAGTAGTTCAGTACTTCACTCATTTATTCATTCACTTATATAATTTATATATTTAGAGCAGGTTTATTAATCACATCATATACAAAATGCTAGAAAACTACAGAACTGAGCCTGCACTTCTTAGTGTGTACTCGTTTGCACTGGGTGTGTATAAAGACCCATTACTGATATTCAATAGCTCATCTGTCTTACTGGCATTAGAAGTGGTAAACCACAAACTATTAATCATGGGTCTCAGGGTATTGGATTCCAATGATGCAGCTCAACAATCTGAACTCCAGTTTCAAGAGCTGCTTCACCTGAGCCTGTAGGAGGAGCCAACCTTTCTACTGAACGACTTTGATTACACAGTCATGAAACAAAATGTATATTGATTTTAGATTAAAATGTTTAGAACTTTTAGGAAGAAAGAGTAGGTAAGAAACTAAGCAGTCTAACTGTGAATAATAGTTCATTACTAAATAGACTAGAAAGATACATTTTGTGTTTTTTAGAAAACAGACTGTACACTAACTTGAGGTAATTGAGGCATATTGTCAAGTATGTTACACATTAATAAGTACAAGTACAAGAAGTATAAGGTGTTTCTCTGCTGTTAGTCACACAGCAAGCATGACAGAATGTTTAGTCAGGAATACCAGATATGCCTTGTCTGGATTCTTCAGACATTAAAATCATATGTCATTATGATATGTCAGACACAGTTATGACCTTGGCTGCATGTCTGTCTAGTTTGTGAAATCGTAGTCAGGCATGTAGTAAAATGGTTTTAGCTTTAAAGCTGATGTTAGATGGCCATTTTGTTAATGGTTTGTATTTGACGTTGTTATTTGGTCTTTGTTGTAACTTGGATATTCATCAGCAGTGAAGTTTAAATGTACCCTACCAGTAGAAAAACTCTGTAAAGTAAAAGTACAGTATATATTGTGACTTAGTCACTGGAAATCTGGTCAATTAATGCCTGAGATTAAGAAGTTTCAATGAGACTGTAATATTACTAACATGAATGCAATACATAATAATCCATTTAAATGAAAATAAGACATAATGTACTTACACAGACAGGTGTTTTCCTATGACGTATTTAATATTAGTTCAAAGAGACAGTGTCATGTGACAGGTTTTTTTTTGCTTGTTTTCTTTTTAAAATACAGATCAGTTATGTAGATCCATTTTGCCTCTTTTGAAATGTAATCAGAGTTTCATATTGCAAAATGTAATTACTTGAAAAAAATGTGGTGAAAAAATTATATACTCATAAAAATAATTTATTATCCAACTACAAAATTGATATTTTGAATGAACTAAATTTATGACAAAATCTTATAAATCCATTATATATTGTTCTACAATATAGTACCTTAGTAAGTGAAAGTACTTAATTTAAATGAATTGTATTTTGAATTGTGTTTTTCATCTTAAAAATATCCAATGTGGTAATTTACTCCTATTTAATGATATTAGTATATATTATCTTTGGTTTAAATTATATGAAAATAACACTGGTTTATAATTCCTTATTGAATCACTGAAGCCAATTTGTCTGTGAAATTTGTTTTCGTTAAACAGTGTTCATTATAACCATTTACAAATGACTATATTTAATGGTCTTTTTTGAGTCATGGTTGACAGGTGGCATGACCCCAAATGTGTTCAAAGTATTATAAATCAATTTAACCTTAAATCAAAATATATCTTAAATTAATTTATGCAATGTACAAATTTTTGTTAATACAGGTTTTAAGCAGCACTAATTACCTTTACGATGAGTTAGTTTTGTGGTAAAATGCATTAATCTTATATAACTGATAAGTAATTCATACATTTTAAAAAATATATACATTGCATATAGTATTATATATTGTATGCTAATTCTTTGTTACAATTTAAAAAATAACATACAGGTTAAATTTGTGTTTGTTCTCACATGAACTTATTGTTCTGTGGGAAGTGAAGGATACAGTGATCAAAAGAATGGAGGCGTGCTATCAGATCCAAACCACAGATAAGGTGAGAGTTCACATGAATGTGGAAAAAATGCAGCTGCCAGAACCTGCCAGGATGGAATCAATCACCCAAGGGAGGATAAAAAGAAAAGAAGACAGACAGGTCTTATCTTTTTCTCTCTTTCACACACAAACACACCCACACACACATACACAGTCAGACACAAACTGTAACACTTACTGTGTTAAATGTGGTGATAGATAGATAGATAGATAGATAGATAGATAGATAGATAGATAGATAGATAGATAGATAGATAGAT